>JAODAL010056063.1:0-23530 GCA_025379985.1 Phyllomedusa bahiana | reverse complement strand
TTTATGGTCATCGCGAAAACGATGCTCATATCGAAAACCTTATCGATAGCGGCCGACTATCGACTATCGATCGATCTCGATAGCCAACGCAATCGCTCAACACTAATAATAACACAAAAAAAACTTTCATAAATTGAGACGCATTATACACTGAAAACACGACTCGACAATTCACTTTGAAGCGCCTTCCATTATTTACTGAGTAGTTATGTTATCAGATCCTGTTGCATGTTATCTACTAATCATACAGCTATAATTGGTACCATGAGGAAGGGCCCGAGAGGCCTGAAACGCGTTGGTGTGTTTTAAGTGTGGATCTATGCTGTTGCAATTCGGAACATGAATAAAGGATATGGCTTTTAAAGAATCTGGACATTCTACTTCTTTCTTAAATATCTACACAGTTTCATATTTTTTTAAAAAGCACTGTAAACTGCTCAAAAAGTGCTAAAAGGTTTCAAAATTGATGTGAAATTGAAGTAGACTAATAACAAATCATACCTAATAATTTTATATAGTATTTTCCCTCTCTCTTTATGTTCTTAGCTCGGTCCTAAAACTCTAAAATGGGTTTATTCTGAAGGCATTTAATAACAGCCATTTATTAATAATTATATAATGATAATAGTATTTTTTTCATGTCACTACCAAAGCATTAATTATGATTTATTATGTCCCTATTTTCAATATGTTTATTTAATGTAAAAGAAGGTTGTTGTTTTTTCTACTGTAATTTATAAAAAAAATTATTTGCTTATGTGGAAATTGTAATCATGTTTGTTTAGTTTCTCAAAGTGATTTTAAACCAACAAACATAGCTAGTTTGAGTACTAAGACCAATTAATCTAATTGGGTATATTGACTCGCTTTCTAAAACAGTAGCTAATTAAAATGATCCATTATATGTATAGATATGGTCATTATTTTGTTATAAGCACGTCATATTTAATGCTTTATCTAACTGATAATTTTTTCTTTTGTTGGTAAAGCCATCCTGATCTCAGTTACACTATTTCTGAATAAATATTTTCTGTTAAAATCATTCAGAGTTACGTCATGATGTTGGTATAGGGTTAAGGAGCAGGCTTACAGGCTGAGCATGATCCATACATAGCAGGTAATGGCTGTTAGTTACAGCCAGCAACTGTCTTACATCGGCAAGGATCATAGATAACTCCGACTCCGGTTGATTGACTGCTTAGCTTCCACGATAAACCTAACCATGGCACCTAAGCCAGTACAAAATTGTGCAGCACTCTGATCCATAGCCGGTCAGCCCTCACTTCACAATCGTAGTAAGCTAATCAGTTATCTAATGAAGGCCTCTATGTTTGCCACTGTACTGCTCATTAGGCAGACAAAAATAATTAAAAACAGGCATAAAAAGCTAAGATATTTCATGCACATTTTGATCAAATTGTTTATGCCCAGCTACCGCATCAAGGTAACCTCATCAGGTGGGTGGTGTCTAAACTCACCTCTCCTGGGTAACAGGATCCAATTACACTGACTAAGAGCACCAATAAAAGAGGAGTGCACGGCTAAGAAGTAGGCAGCCACACCTCCGAATATACTATGCAGAAATGTCAAATTAGTAAGCACATTCAAACTAATGCAAGTTATATACTAGTGCAAGTTGCAGCAGCTGAAAGAGCAAACTAATACAACAAGGTATAGCAGCACTCAGAAAGTGCCAAGACACCTAAAGACATTTAATTGATAGAATATACACTTCGGAGGCAGACAAGCCAATAACTGTTTGATATTCTGCAATATATTAGTATTACAGAATAGTATACAAGTGATCACACCCTCCTAAATTATTAAATACCCTATGAGGATTAATACAAAAAAATAAAAATAATTTTTTGAAAGATATAAAAAAGAAAAAAAGTTTAAAAGATCTGCAAATTCCCAGTTTAAAATAAAAAAAAAAGAAAAATAATAAAACGGTAAAAATAATTAGCAAGCTCGATCTATAGAAATATAAAATTATTTATCCGCCACAGTGAACACCATAGAAAAAAAAATACCCAACGGCAAAATCTTTTTCATTTTTTTTTTTGATCATTCTGTCCCTCCCAAAAAAATTGGAATAAAAAGTTATTGAAAATTTGCACACATCCCAAATGGAACCAACAATCAATAACAAAGTCCATGGTGCATAGATGGAAAAATAAAAATATTATCAGAAAATCGTGATGCAAAGCAAAATGAAAACTATGTAAATTTTGTATCTCTGGAATCAGATTGACCTGCAGAATAGAGATAACACACCAGTCCACCAAAAAAAACTATATCCCAATTGCATTTTTTTCCCATTACATCTTACACAGAATTTTCTTTTGGTTTCCCAGCACATTAATTAGTACAATAAATGGTGCCATCAAAAATTCAACTTGTCCTGCAAAAACAAAGCTCTTTTGTGGCTATGTAAACAGAAAGACTGAACGGAAAAACAAATATGATGCAAACAAAAATCATTGTGGCATGAATGGGTTAAAATATCTTCACCTCTATTAAAACAACAATTGCTAATTTCTCATATTGCAATCTATGTCGGAATAATTTATTAACATAAAGAATGGGTCTAATTTGATCAACCTGAGTAAAATAATTTAATCAGAAAATTGATTATGATGAAGTGATTACATTTCTAAAATTCTGGTTAGAAATTGCTTATAAGACATCAAGAAAAAATTATATGAATAAACAAGGATATTGTGGGGAACATACTGCTAATAAAGTAAGTGCTGTAAAATATGATGAACTTAATGTTATAGTCTGGCTACTATGAAATTAACTGCCATTAAATGTCAGTGTGATTCATGGTATGCAGATTTTATTATATTTACTAATCAACCATAGTATTAAAACCATCTGTCTTTCATTGTGTAGGTCTCCTCATACCACCTAAACACCTCTGAACTTTTGAGGTATGAACTCCACGGAAGTACTGAAGGTGTCCCGTGGTATCTGGCACTAAGACCTTAGCAGCAGAACCTTTAAAGGAGTGTTTTCATCTGGATTTTTCATGATATGCTGCCCTGACTAGAGATGAGTGAATTTCTCAAAAATTCAATTCGGCCAATTCGTCTAATTTTTCTCAAAAATTCGATTTGTTCCAAATTTATTCGTAACGAATCGCATTAAAAAACAGCTATTTCCTGGCTGCAGAGAGCCTGTATGATGTTATAGAACATTGTGCCATGCTGAAATATGCATAGGGAGCGTGGTTCGGTATTGAAACAATGCTGTGATTTAGTATGACAGGCGCCGCTCTTAGAATCACTTCACATTTCACTTATCTGGGCAGTTACGGGGTCAAAACTGACCGAATAAATGAGATGGGAACGCAGCCTGACAGGGTAATGTCAACGCCAGCTAGAAAGAACCAAGATGAGGGCAAGGATCCCACTCTAGCGTTAAAGAGCGCACTCCCTTTACACTGTCATCAGATGATTTCACAGGATATGACAGAACCTGTGCTGTTTAATGCTGATACATGTAGAGCTACAAAGAGTTTATTTTTTCCCTGATTGTGGTGAACTACCTTTGAAATACAGTGTGTGTATTTCTCACATACACACATCTCCATTACAGGCTGGTTATTATTTTTGGATATTGTTCTCTGCGCCAAAGAGTTACTTTTTTCACTTATAAGGTGAAACAACTTTGAAATACATGGGTATATGTAGTATATGTGGGCAGAAAGTGAAGCGTGGCCAGATACCTAATATTGGCACCACGGCCCTGCATCAACATATGCAGCATCACCATCCAGTGGCCTGGGAGAAACGTGTCTCAGATGTGGTGGTCCATACTGCCGCAGCAACAGCAGCAGTACCTAGTGGCACGCATCCCAATCTCCTGCCTGATGCTGTTGCTGCAGCCACCTCCATACTGTGTAATTGTGCCAATCTGTGGCCTACTCATGCTGCTGCCACCTCCACAATCTGTCATCATGCCACTCTGTAAACTACTCATGCTGCTGCTACTTCCACAATCTGTCATTATGCCACTCCGTGGCCTACTCTTTGTGCTGCCCCCTCCCCAGTCTGTCAGTGTGCCACTCTGTGGCCTTCTCATGTTGCTGCCACCTCCACAATCTGTCATTTGCCACTCTGTGGCCTACTCATGCTGCTGCCAACTTACCACTCTCTCACTCGACCACCCTGTGGTTTCCTAATGCTGTTTCCACCCTCCACCACTCTATGATGTTGCCACTATGTTTGGTTTTCCCCTTCTTTAATCTTTAATCATTCTTTAAGGAATGAAAAGGACAAACACAACCGATTGTGTCTTCTGAGAAGCCATAAGGCCAGAATGACATGGTCCTTTGTTTGCATCTGGATTGTCTGATTATTTTTTTTAAAACACAATCTAGTTTTATTAATGTATAAGCAAAATTAACATCATTTGTACAAATAAGTATCATATATAGAAACAAATATGCATACAGATTATTATAACAGATTAGTTATTCAAACATGTCTCAAGATTGGAGCCATAGAAAAGATTGCATACAATGACACCAGAATAGAAAATGATCACAAATTTACAGTCTATAATTACAATAGGATATCAGGAAAACTTGACTGATATAACAACCCACATTAAAATAAAATAAACCTAAAACTGAAAACTGAAACTTTGTGTGTGTGCATCTTTCATTTTCCAGGGGAGAAATCCTACACTATAATAGGGAACGTAGATAAGTTGTAGGTACTACAAAGTAACAACCCGAGGGTTAAAGTGGCGCTGCCTACATGCATGGGCAGTAGCGTACCCCAAGACCATCAGAAGATCCATAGGGAAAGACTTGCTGAATAAGTCTAAGTTACATACCGAATTGCCAAGGCTGTATGTGTGGAATCAATCCAGTCCTGCCAAATCTTAACAAACTTGTCAGGGCACCCACGATGCAAGTAGATATACTTCTTAAACGGGAGAGTGGCGTTTACTGATATTATCCAATCCTGTAGGTCGGGAGTATAAGATGACAGCCAGTGCCGAGCTATAGTTTTCCTGGCATTAAACAAAAGTTCAGTAAGGCATGTACGAATCACTGGAGACGGGTAATTCTCAGGGTCCAAGTATAACGAACATAATTTTGGGTCATCTGGTACAGGGCAACCCATTTTGTCATTCAAAAACCTGAGGACCTGTTGCCAAAAGCCCTGGATTTTAGGACAAGCCCACAGTAAATGGAAAAAGGTGCCTGGGACAGACAGACATTTTGGGCTGGATTGTCTGATTATTAGGTAGCCAAAAACAGGAGTGGATACAAAACACAGAAGACATGCAAATATTCAATTTACTTGTTATTTCTTTCTTGGATCAACTCCTGTTTCTTTTTGGCTTTAGCAATACTGATGGACTATTGTATGATTGAAAGCAGACACTGACGGACCAAAGGAAGGGCAAAATGATCAGTGGCGTCAACGCAAAATTACTAGGGGGGGGCTCTACATGTATCAGCGTTTAACAGAATCACCACAATAAGTGAAAAAATTTGATGTTTACCACAGATAGAAATATCCCTACAGACTAATCTGGATGGATTTCAGATGTGTGTAGGGGAGACATACACACACTGGATTTTACACAGAGTTCCCCACAATAAGTGAAAAAATTAACTCTTTTCCACAAATAGCAGTATCCCAAAATAAAAAACGCTGTTTCAGGAACTGGTGTGAATATGACACACACCTATGTACACTATGTCACGGATCACGTTGCGGCCCGTGCCTTGGACCGCTGTCGTGTCCGTGCCCCTGTTTCTCGGTCTGCTGTGGCTCCCTGTGCGGGGCTTACAGCGGCTGTGTCTTTGTACTCTGTACCAGCGCCTGTGTCCCCTGCTGCTCACCTGGCTGCGATCCCACATGTATCAATCCTCTGTGGCTTCCTCGGCGTGTGTGCGCACATCCTAGGGCACGCGCGCCAGCCTTCTGATATTTAAAGAGACGGCCTTCCTGTGTCCAGCCCTGTGACCTGTGACCTTTGCATTCATAAGGAACTTCCTCCCTGTACTCTGGGTCATTTCGTTGGTGTTCATACCTTGAGCTAGACCTCTGCTGCTGAAGCTCCTGCTGTGTTAACCCCCTAGTTTCCAGTGTTTCTGTTGAACGTCTGCATTACCCTGCACTGTCCAGCGCACCTGTTTATCTGCTGGTTCCTGACATATTACCTGCTGAAACTCCTGTCGCCTCGCCAGCCAGCTAAAACCTGCTGATACCTGGCATCCTGCCTACTCTGTTATCTCCCTGGGACTGTGCATACATTTACAGCTACACCATCCGTTTAACCATCACCAGTGTCTGCTATCCAGTGTCCTGCACTTCGGCTACCCACCGCGTGTGTTACCATCTGCGCCCGCGGTGGGCCCAGAGGATCCGCCTTACCTGGACGTTTCCAGCCACCCGGGTAGGAATCGTGACACACTACCATTCAAAAGTTTGGGGTCACTTACAAATTTCCTTATTTTTAAAAGAACAGCACCGTTTTTTTCAATGAAGCTAACATTAAATGAATCATAAATACACTCTATACATTGTTAATGTGGTAAATGACTATTCTAGCTGCAAACGTCTGGTTGTTAATGTAATATTTACATAGGTGTATAGAGGCCCATTTCCTACAACCATCACTCCAGTGTTCTAATGGTACATTGTGTTTGCTAACTGTGTAAGAAAGCTATTGGATATTTTGAACACCCTTGAAAGCCCTTGTGCAAGTATGTTAGCACAGCTGAAAACAGTTTTGCTGATTAGAGAAGCTATTAAACTGACCTTCCTTTGAGCTAGTTGAGAATCTGGAGCATTACATTTGTTGCTTTGATTAAACTCGCAAAATGGCCAGAAAAAGAGAACTTTCATGTGAAACTCGACAGTCTATTCTTGTGCTGAGAGATGAAGGCTATTCCATGCAAGAAATTGCCAAGAAACTGAAGAAGTGGGAGGCCCCGCTGCACAACTGAGCAACAAGACAAATACATCAGAGTCTCTAATTTGAGAAATAGATACCTCACAGGTCCTCAACTGACAGCTTCATTAAACAGTACCCGCAAAACGCCTGTGTCAACGTCTACAGTGAAGAGGTGACTCTGGAATGCTGGCCCTCAGGGCAGAGTGGAAAAAAAAAAGCCATATCTGAGACTGGCTGATAGACAGACGAATCGAAGTTTGAGGTGTTTGGATCACACAGAAGAACATTTATGAGACGCAGAACAACTGAAAAGATGCTGGAAGAGTACCTGACGCCATCTGTCAAGCATGGTGGAGGAAATGTGATGGTCTGGGGTTGCTTTGGTGCTGGTAAAGTGGGAGATTTGTATAAGGTAAAAGGGATTTTGAATAAGGAAGGCTATCACACCATTTTGCAATGCCATGCCATACCCTGTGGACAGCGCTTGATTGGCGTCAATTTCATCCTACAACAGGAAAATGACCCAAAGCACACCTGTATCTGTAATGTAGTGGCCAGCGCAGTCACCAGATCTCAACCCCATTGAGCTGTTGTGGGAGCAGCTTGACTATAAAAAACAGCTAGAATGCCAAAAAACTGTAATGCTGTAAGTGCTGCAAAGGGAACATTCTTTGACGAAAGCAAAGTTTAAAGTAGAAAATTACTATTTCAATAATAATCTAGTGCTGCTGCAGAGAGATACTTGTGCATACGAGACACAGTGACAGAACTTAACATGGCTGCCCTATTTATAGGGCTGTGCCTTTACAGAATTTGACTGGCTGCTGATTGGCTGCATGTCTGCACAAATCATTGAGGGCATTCCTTTCTTCCTGCCATAGTTCTTTGCCCCATGTCACGCCATGTGCTCACGGCCATTTTAGATTCGTAACCATGAATCGCCAGGAAATTCGGCTTTATTCAGAGTCAAATGTTTACTGAAATTCTAAATGAATTCCAATTCATTAGAATCGATTAATTCATCTCTAACCCAGACATCACTGATGGCAGAGGGTATGTCCCAGTCCCAGCCACAGCTTGATTACAAAGTCTAGTTTTGGGACACACAGGACCTTTCCAGGACCTAAACAAGGAGAGGCGAGTACCATTTCCTCTCTAGCCAGCCTTGGTAAAACTGGCTGATGCCTTGTCAGGAAAATTGGGTGACTCCCCATTATCCACAGGTAGATATCATAAGAAAGCTGGGTGCCACCTGTGGAGGATGGAGAATCTCCTAGCTTTCCTGGGTGCTGGATAAGCTATCTGGACTGTGTATGTGTAAAAATGTTTGTTATTGGTATAGTTATAGGTTTCCCATTTGGACTTGGTGGATTCATTTGACTAGTTGGTACAGCGTTGGATATATTCCTTTAAAGCCCGAGGCCTGAAAAGAATTTAATGATCAGGTAAATTTTTTAGTTTTTGCCTCCCTGCATCTCAACTTTTTTAAGCGACACATTTGTATGATGACTTGTTTTTTTGCAGGATAAGTTGTTTTTTTGGGGGTGCATAGTTTAAGTTTACAAATAAATTACTGAGGAATTTTTTTAAAAAAAGTTTGCATCATGAACATGAAAAAAGTGTTTTTCTGCATTTTTTTTATACCATTCTCATTTCAAACTAAATAACCTGTTTTAGCCATATAAAACATAAAAAATATTATCAATATGATTTATTCTACAGGTTATTATGGTCATGTAGATACCTAATATGTGTAGTTTTCTTCTTTTTATGTAATGTGTGCACAATAATTTTTTTTAGTAAATATTCATTTTTATTAAGGTTTTTTTTTTAACTGTTTTATTCCACTATGGGATAACTAGTCAACACTTTTTTTACACCTAGTAATGTATTATCAGTATTAGTATAAGAAGTGTCCAATAGGCGTCTCTTTATAACTAGCATTGGGGTTTGGTGTCAGCTAGTGGTGGTTTTTTTGTCACCCCAACACTGAAACCAAGCGCCAGCATCTGTCAAACACCTTTATGACTAAAGCTGGAATACAATGGTAAAATAAACATACTGATACAACACAAAAACACTGTGTCTAAATAAATTCTCTCCAACACCAGCCCTCATTGACCATTTTTTTGAAAAAATGGATCCAATGCTAGTCTGACATAGTTCAATAAATACATCATAGTGCAATAGGGAAGTCTGTAGAAAAAACAGAAACACTGCAAACAGCATGACAGTACAAGCTTCATCCTCTGAAAATTATGCATCATGCTACGGCTGATCTTCTGGGGTGCAAAGGAAATTGTTTGGACTGCACAATATGTTTCTGAGGGGTACAAGCCATCCAAAAATTTGTTATAGGGCCCAGCCTTCATAAGCAATGCCTCTGCATGACAGATTTTAGGCTATGTCGTTATGCGAGTGGCAATGACAAATATGGGTACTTTTTTATTTTTGGAATGGGAAAAGGGCATTGTATGTATTTTACTTTATTGTTTTACGTTTTCCTTTTTCACACTTTTATTTACTGCTATGACATGCACTGTGGACTTTTCCTTTATCAGGAGGTGCTAGTTAAAAATTCCATGATGTCTGTTTATATAGGGAAGAAAGTCCATTGAAGCCCATTATACCTGTGGTGGGTCTCTTATTGCAAGTAAAAGAAAATTGTTTCCAGGTCTTTCCCAGGAGAAACAATAGGCGAATACACTTGTCAGTTAAGTAAGAGCTTGAAGTATACTGTTGGCACTGATGAGTACACATGCCATGGCTGTATAGTAACAGTATTATGTGGCAAACATCTACGTATGCACTAGAAAACATACCAACGCATGCGCACAAGCCACCATGATGTGCACACATAATAGATAAAATATGGATAGATTTAACTCTAGGCATTTCATGTTAGAGTTGAAAGATTTATAATGTTGTAATAAGCGGTTATATGAAAAAAAAAAGAGAATATGAGAAAAATGCATGAAAGAAAATTACATAATTGAATAAGAGCAGGCTCGGACTGGCCCACAGGGAAATAGGGGAAACCCCCGGTGGGCCCCTGAGCATTGTAGACCTAAAGTGGTTTTATAATTCCATATAAATTCTCAGAATAGGCAAAAAAGCAGAGAAAGTGAGTCAAAAAGCAAAAAACAGAGTATAGGAGGCATCTACAGTCATTTACAGTAGCTGTAGGGTGGGCCCCTTAAATAAACTCCACCGGTGGGCCCATAAAAACTCAACTGGTGGGCCCCTAGAGTCAACTCCAACTGTGGGCCCTAGGCACCCCAGTCCAACACTGAATAAGAGTGATTTACATGTGAGATGAAAAGTAATATGTGTATAAAATAAAAAATAAAGTTAAACAAATTAGGGGCAACATGTATGAAAGGGCTTTTCACCCTTTTTTTTGCGTACAATGCATCTAACTGAGCAGTCTACGATGTCTAATGCACCTAATGAATGTGTTAAGCTCATTGTTCGTAAGACTCAACACTTTCTAATGCCCCTAACATGAAGGGGTGTTCTGGGGGCATTCTGGGTGCGTGTCGCACCACACTCGTAATATTAGACACATATATGAATGTGGTTCGGCAAAACTAGGCGCATTACTACTATTGGGCAAAAATGTCCAATATTTCTCAACTTACACCAGTACAATAGTAAAAAGTCATTTATTATAATTATCAAACTATATAAAATGTAATTATTTAAATTTTATGAAAAATATGATCATATAAATTAATATAAAATATATAATAAATAAAAAATATAAAAATATCTCCTATAAAATGTATTTAAAATTAATAGAATCTAAAAAAAATGTACATGAAAAAACCTATTGATTATGTTGTTCAGATAATTATATTTAAAATTTTTACTACATTACATTTTTTTTTTACTGCTCTCACCCTTTATTCTACATACAGCAAGAGCCAGCACAGTATAGGTATTGCTGGGACCTGTGGTCCTCCAAGCAGGATCAATACCATAGTTAATATTCACTGACATGCTATTCTAATGACTTCTCTTATTTCTAGCCTGTCTATAACTTATGTTAGCATTACTTATACGCCTAAGTTTTGTAATGCGCCTAACATATAGACGAGGCACGTCAAACTTTACACACCATTTATAAACGCACACAAACCACTTTCATACATCAGGCGCAATTTACACTTAAAATGAGACTCAATTATCACTTCGATGTGCTTATATTCATACATATAGCCCTAGGTGTCAACAATCTAAAATAAATAATTTTTCTTCATCCTTCAAGAGCTCCACATATGGCCACTGATAATCAAATGATAAGATCAATGTATAGATAAAAAAGGATTAGTGGGTGTTCAACTGCAGGAATCCCCACTTACCTCTAGAATGGGGTGACACATTGTCTTCACCAAGATAGTAGGAGACGATGGAGTGAGTAATGGCCTAGAATGTGCACATTCCATTCCGTACAAGCCTAAAAGAAATACAGAAACAAAAAAGCCAAGCTGCTGGATCTTAAGCCACTCAACATGTATCATGTTTTCTTTGTAGAAGTGATACATTTTAATTATGTAAAAACTCCTTTACATTACAAACACCATGTACCAAGACTGATGTGATAAGCCATTCTAATGTGGCCAATTTACACTACATACTGCCTCTAGCTGAACAGCTGTTATAAGGTCAACCCTATTACAAATGCAGAAGATGGTAAATCATTTTATGCTACAAAATAGAAGTATGTTATATTTCATAAATTCGAATGTATGCTTACCGCTGGTGAATTAACTTTTCATTGGGAAAAGGTTGACACGTACAGAATATTATTACTACAAATGAACACCTCGATCCTTATTTATAGACATGAATCTAAAAACAGAAAGTGGTGAAAATTACTTTGGCCCATCTTTATTGCCTAGCAATATTGCTTTATCGTGTGTTTCTGCTAGAATTGTGAAAAGAATTCCCAAATGAGATAAAATGAAACTGGCAATTTAATCTGTAGTTTTCTACACTTATCCGCAAATACCAAAGAAATGAGACAAAATGTGGCTTTCAGGCTCAGATGTTATCTACAATTGAAATTGCTAAAGTTAAGTCATAGAGGAATCTAGTTCTGTAAATTGTACAGGGAGCTTCCCAAGTCCCAAAAGATTTTTATTTGAGATAAGTTTGTGGAGGTTCTGATCAGACACATTCTCTGTATTGAAAACCACTGTTTTTTGTTTTTTTTTAATCCATCTGAAAAGTTTGGACAAAATGTTTTATATCAGTTTACCGATATTTAATTCATGTCAAAGCAAAACTGACAGTGGTCATAAACAACAGTACAAGTGAGAATACAAGTTATTGTTGCCTTTTTTGGAATCACAACATATTTTTATCAGCTGCATCAGTCTTAAACTGGTTTTCTTACCATGCAGTTTCACAGAGCCACAGCCAGCTTTAGGCTCCCACTTCCTGATCAGGCTGTGGGTGGGTCTATAGCATTGATTGTCATATCCTGGCTAAGCCTGTTATAATGAAATGACTGCAAGAGATTTATAAAATGTAGTACTAAAGGCTTCAGACCTTTAAAGGATGAAAGCTTATCATTTAGTTAGGTGAACAAACTCCATTGCTAGAGAGAAGTACAGGGCCAGACTGGGACTACAAACCAGCCCATATACAATATCCAACTATATCATCAGTAGAATATTGTTGTGCAATGCAAATGCAAATTTAGCAAATTTCCCTTTATTAATACTCCCTTAAACATATCCAAACTACAGGAGGAGGAAAATAAATGAGCAGCATAGCTGCAAAGCACTGGCTCTTTATTTGAAAACAACACTTTCGTGGGATCATTCCAGAGATAGGTGTAGGTCCAAGAGTTTTGACCCCATTTATGAGTTGTTTATGGCAAACCCGGATAAGGCACCGTGGCATGACATCCAATATCCATATAGCGGTTAAAGGATTAAAATGTTTATGGCATATCCCAGTGATAAGATAGGTAGGATTCTTTAAAGTATTCTTCGTGTTGTAGGGTACTGAGTGTTTGTGTGCAGTAGAATATGCATACCCACACCCCTTTTATAACATATTACAGGCTAAGAGACATGTGGAAGCAAATACGCATAAGCCTACACTTAAACATATAAATATAATATACATACATAAACCTTCTTGCTCTGCTGTCCATAGGTAAATGTATAAAAGTATATCTATTTCAGAACGTCCTAGCTGCAGAACTCCATAGTAAGGGAGCAGATAAGGGCAGAAGGTAGGCACAGAACACAGCAAGACTAAGAACAGGACTTCACTTCTGCTGATGTTTGCATCATTTACCACATTGCAGACATGCTTAACCTGTCAGAGAGCACCTTTTCAATTCCTGTCTCTTTTAACCCAATGGATGGCATTAAGTGTTGGGGTAATTTCAGAGCAAAGGCATAGAGGAGCGGGGAGGGTGGTATTTGTATTGAAAGTTGTTGTGACCAGTGAATGCTCTGGGTATGTATTGGTCTGTTGTCAAATGTATCACCAGGAGAGTGAGTTGTGAGATGGGCATACATTTCCTCTGTGCTTGTGATGCAGAGCAAGGGAAAAGCCCCCCACAAAGTTCTGCTGTGCCTCTAGTGTTTAAAGGCACTTCCAGCCTGTAGAAACCGTCCCACAAGCTGACCCGGCCCTTCAAGAATCTGCTCAGTAAGGCAGATTACCAGTCTGGGCCTGGATAAGACTCTGAAGGGAGTGATTCACCATGGTCGAATAGTAGCTTGTCGAACAATCATAAAAGAGACAGAGGAAAGAGATGGAGAGAGGTGGTCTGTAACCAAAAAAACTTTAAGAGGACATAAAATCTTCTTTTCTTCAGACCAAAGCAAAATAAAACCGCATTGCATTTGGCAATAGTTTTCATTCACCTTTCCCTACTTGTTAAAAGCTAATAATTGTGGTCGGAAAACCCATTTAAGACTATCTTAATGAATTTTGAGTTTGTAGTCTCAATAATGAAACCAAAAATGCTTTGGTATTATAGGCAGTGACCTATTGTATTCTTTTTATTGCTCTCATGCATTTAAAATAAACAAAAAATTTGACGCCGTTTATTTAAAAAACGTACACTATTTTGTTTAAAACTTTTGAGCAAGCCTATGTGTTTCTCCTACAAACAAATTCTGTGTTGTCTGATCCTGCACTCATACTCCTTTCCATGTGGCATGTGCTTTATATTTATCTTACCTGCCTAATATATGTACTTTCAAAACGACTGACCGATCATTAGTTAAAAAATAACATACAAGTCAGTACCTGTAAGGGATGTTTACCTGCTATTGATTTTTCACAGAACTTGCTAATTAGTCACTTTTTAGCTTACGTGTATTAAGGTAGAGCTGTGATATATGACTACAGATGAACTACAGTGCCTACAGAAAGTGTGGATGTCAGCCTCCTTCTTGCTGCTCTTCCTCCCCAGATTGGCTCCTATATATAAACACAAGTCTGTCACATGCTTACCAGGAATTCAGAGCATAGACAACTGATTTCTAGTATAAAAAAGACAGAATTATTATTAAGCCATAAGAAAATCATCAGTACTTTTGCGTATCCGATTCAGGTAGGGCCGGTTCAGCGCCTACTGAATTTTGCTGGTGATGGTAAGAAAGTAGTGCAGTTAATTACCTGCCTTTTTTCAGACAAGAAAAAGGAAATGTTTGTGATCAATCAACGATACACTTTATTTTTCCTGTCTGGAAGGTTGTAGTCATCATGAAAATCAGATTTTGGTCATGAAAGGACTGCAGCATGAATCTTTAATACCTCACTTATTTGTTCCTTTCTTACCCAGGAGATTTGCCTGTCCTTGGGCACATGTTTATTAGCATTTGGTCCGCCGAAGGGTCTTCTCTTTTTCAACCTTTATTTGCTGTAGCTGGACAGATCTCATGGAGGTGCAGACTTCTTCTACTTTTCACTTTTAGTCATCAATGATCTGAACTTTTTGCACCAGGTACAAATAAGCCAACCATTCCCAGGGGCTTAACATCATATTGCATGAATTGATGTTCTTCACTCTAACTAGAGTGGCCTCCGTTTTGCTTTACAAATGGTGAAACTTGTGGATTCCCCTTCCATCTGCAGTTTTGTTTCAATTAGGATGGTAACCCCTTGTAAGTCCATGTTCTGTACCAACTGAGAAGGGAAGCCACACTTCATTTTGAGTTATGGCCTGAACAGGATGGGATGAGAGTATGCATGTTACCAGTTACCTATTGTAGGTTGGCTTACACCTGACAGCACTTCAATGCTCACTAAAATGCTGGCCATGCTGGCATGTCCTCTGAAACCTTCATCCAGTAGTGAGGCCCTAGCTCAATGAGAAACAGAATTGAACAACAGCTCACCTCACTCCAAATGCACTTCACAGCATGGCTCCGGATGCAATCCCGAATCAATGTAGATACAAACACAGCAACGTGTGAGCCAGCTTGTGCACGAAATTCATAGTCCGCTGTCAGGGAATATTAAAAGATATCTTGCGACTTTATTCATCCATTTAAAATCCAAGTATTGGAAATACAAACGGGAATGCAGCAAATTAGCAGTAGCACACCTAACTACAAGGCGACGCATTTCGGGTCACGTGATCCTTCATCATGGCATACAGACAGGTGTATCTGCTAAGTTTAAATAGGTAAAAACTGGATATGACGTAACGAAACGTCCATTTTAAACGAAATATGGCATACAATATAACATCCAATAATAATAAAACAGTTATACCAATTTCTTATAATACACAAATATATTTTGGTATGACAGCCATCTGTTAATAATAATACTGAATATCCTGCCTTACATTCATGCCACAACGGAAGCGTGTTCCTAATTGAAGGATCCACCATGCTTCCCTGGCTAATAATTTTTTCTGTAAGTCTCCTCCACGTGGGGGGCGTTCAATCCGCTCGATACCTACTACTGACAGGGAGCTAAGGTTGCCCTGATGTACATCAGCAAGGTGTCTGGATACCGCTGAAATTCTGAAACATTCCAGTCTCAAAGCGTCTGACAAGTGACGTCGTATGCGAGACTTCAATGGTCCCGTCATGCAACCAACATATTGGATATGACACTCCTTACACGCTATCAGGTAGATTACCATTTTAGTGTTACAGTTAATGAATTTTTTTATTGAAAATGATTTGTAATTCACTTATGATGTAAACGTAGGTGTTTTAGTTACATATTTGCATACTGTACATATGTTGTGTCCACAATTAAAAAAGCCCCTAGTGTCCAACCAAGTACCTCTATTATGTTGTGTTGAAATATACATGCTAGGTGATACAGTAGACCCAATTGTACGGGCCCTACGCGGCACAAATCTGACATTTTTCAACAAATTTTCAATATATTGATTTACATAAAGAATAGGTAAATGTGATTAAACTATGTTAATCACTTTATGATATTGTTTGCTATAGTTGGTAACAAATTTAATCTGATCCTGGTTTTTATTTTTGTTACGATCCTTCTTTTGAAATAAATGGGACCTAGGAATCCTTGAAACTCTATCTACAGCTTTTTTTTTATAATTTTCTCTGAATATCCTCGCCCAATCAATCCATCACAAACTTGTTTTTGTTGTACTATAAATTCTTCAGGTGAAGAACAATTACGTTTTATTCTAATAAGCTCACCCACTGGTACATTATTTATCACATGGGATGGATGGCAAGAATCGGCTCTAAGGATTGAATTTTTTGGGGTAGATTTTTTAAAAGGTTTAACTTGTATATGTTTACCTTCATAACCAGTAACTGTAACATCCAAATAGTTTAAAGATGTTGGATCATGTTCATATGTGAAGCGAAGTTGCATATCGTTATTATTGATGTAAGATGTAAATCTAGCCACAGATTCATTATCCCCCACCCAAATGAAGATCAAGTCATCGATATACCGGGAATACCATTTAATGTGTTTTTGAAAAGAATGGTCCATGTTAAATAAAAAAAATTTCTTCCCAGGCTGCCATATAGATATTTGCCAGAGATGGCGAAAATCTGGCACCCATGGAAGCCCCGGTTAATTGTCGGAAGAATAGACAGTCAAACATGAAAAAGTTGTGGGAAAGAAGATATTCTACAGCTAGAATTAGAAAATTTTGTTTCTCTCTAGAAAAGCCACTATATCGTTCCAAAAAATCGCTTAGGACAGGGAGGGCCTGGTCGTTAGGGATGCTGTGGTATAAGCCCACAACATCACAGGACAACCAGGACCCCCCTGTCGGCCATACCATAGATTCCAACGTATAAACCAGTTGTTTTGTATCCCTGAGGAAACCTGGAAGATTGGACACTATGGGTTGTAATTGCATATCGACCCATCGTCCCAGCTGCTCATTTAATGAGCCAATGCCAGAGACGATGGGTCGATATGCCGGAGGAAATTCACCTTTGTGGATTTTCGGAAGAACATGGATGATGGGTATCACTGGATTATTGATGTTCATCCTTTCAGCTAGACTATAAGTGATGACTCCCCATGTAACACCTTGATTAAGAACATATATCAAATCTTTGCTACTAGATTCTGTAGGATCATGTGTGAGTTGTTTATATTTGGTATCATCCTGTAACATTGTTAGGAGTTCCCTCTTATATAAATCACTGTCTAAAATTACGATGGCCCCTCCGTTGTCTGCCTGACATACTATTATTCTATCATTATGTTCCAGATCAAATAAGGCCTTACGTTCTTTATTAGTTAAATTAGAAAGTGATTTATTCTGTCTATCTACAACCTCTGCTTCATACAAAGAAATCAGATCCTCCTCAACTCTTTCTTGAAAAATGCCCATAGTGGGCAATCTGGAATTAACTGGATAAAAGTCAGTATTTGATATGGTAAAGTCCCTTTCCTCACTTGTGTTCATATTTGAAGTGGATTCACTTTGTAGTTGTCGCAATTGTACCACACTAATAAGTTCCTTAAATTCTGGAATGATGTCTTCAGTATGGGATGCATTAGACTGTCCTTCATTGTGGATGATGTTTTTTTCTTTTCTTCAAAAACAGAAAAATGATTTTTTAAAGTAATTAATCTCACAAACTTATTTACATCCAACAAGGTTTTGAAAACTTCAAAATGACATGTTGGTGAATATCCCAATCCTTTAGATAATGCTGAAATTGTTTCTTCCGAGATAATGTGGCTGGATAAATTTATAACCGGTGACGATAATATTTCCGTACTTTGCGCAGATTCCAGGGACCCCGATTTGTGCCCCCGGTGTTTGCGTCCTGCCCTCCGTCGTTTTTTGGTGCTCTATTGCCTTGCGATTGCAAGGGACGCTGGTTTACCTGATCTACAGCATCCCCTCTATTATCAGATCTGGAAGTGGTTCTTTTATTTCTCCATTCTTGTATATTTGAAGTTGCTTCACTATCCTCTATTGGATTTTATGATAAATCTCCTGAGGTATCTGATATAGAGCGATCAGTAGACTATATCTTGGAAAAACTTACTCTCCTCCGTGATCCACTCCTTCTCTCACGTAATATTGATCTGGGAAATCTTTGGGACTTGTTCCAATCATACACTTTATTAGTGTTGTAGTCCTGCATATCTCTTTTATATTTATTTTGTTTAGTCATGATAATGTGATTTTCCAGTTTATCTACATTTTCTTCCATTTTTTTCATAAGGTTATTATAGGCCGCCTCTTGTTGAAATTTAAGCAGATTACTTTTTATTTCAGCAATTGTAATTTTCAAATCATCCAGACTTTTTTGTTCATGTTCCACTATTAGAGTCATCAGTTCCAAAGAACATTTAGTCAGACTATTTTGCCATCTATGTAAAAATTCACTCGAGTATTCCGTGGTGGGCATTTTTTTCAGCCGTAACCCCCTGGGAATCATTTGTTGTTCAATATATGTTTTGATTGTGGTCATGTCCCACCATATTTTGGTTTCTTTATAAAGAAGTTGTTCCAAATCACGAAAGGCAGTTTTTAAATCATTATCATTATCATAATTATTTACTGCATCCCGGCGAAAAATCCCTGCTGCTTTATTTAAACGGCGTGTAGTACTGTCTTCCTCTGTTACACCCGGCAAGGTGTTAGTGTTTGCGGTATTGGTATTCATAATGTCCATACACTCTATATACACCACAGATCAGTACTAGATTCTTATTCAGGCTGGGAGGGAGCACGTTACTCGTAGCCAATTTTAAGTCAATGAGAAACAGAATTGAACAACAGCTCACCTCACTCCAAATGCACTTCACAGCATGGCTCCGGATGCAATCCCGAATCAATGTAGATACAAACACAGCAACGTGTGAGCCAGCTTGTGCACGAAATTCATAGTCCGCTGTCAGGGAATATTAAAAGATATCTTGCGACTTTATTCATCCATTTAAAATCCAAGTATTGGAAATACAAACGGGAATGCAGCAAATTAGCAGTAGCACACCTAACTACAAGGCGACGCATTTCGGGTCACGTGATCCTTCATCATGGCATACAGACAGGTGTATCTGCTAAGTTTAAAATAGGTAAAAACTGGATATGACGTAACGAAACGTCCATTTTAAACGAAATATGGCATACAATATAACATCCAATAATAATAAAACAGTTATACCAATTTCTTATAATAAACAAATATATTTAGGTATGACAGCCATCTGTTAATAATAATACTGAATATCCTGCCTTACATTCATGCCACAACGGAAGCGTGTTCCTAATTGAAGGATCCACCACGCTTCCCTGGCTAATAATATTTTTTCTGTAAGTCTCCTCCACGTGGGGGGCGTTCAATCCGCTCGATACCTACTACTGACAGGGAGCTAAGGTTGCCCTGATGTACATCAGCAATGTGTCTGGATACCGCTGAAATTCTGAAACATTCTAGTCTCAAAGCGTCTGACAAGTGACGTCGTATGCGAGACTTCAATGGTCCCGTCATGCAACCAACATATTGGATATGACACTCCTTACACGCTATCAGGTAGATTACCATTTTAGTGTTACAGTTAATGAATTTTTTTATTGAAAATGATTTGTAATTCACTTGTGATGTAAACGTAGGTGTTTTAGTTACATATTTGCATACTGTACATATGTTGTGTCCACAATTAAAAAAGCCCCTAGTGTCCAACCAAGTACCTCTATTATGTTGTGTTGAAATATACATGCTAGGTGATACAGTAGACCCAATTGTACGGGCCCTACGCGGCACAAATCTGACATTTTTCAACAAATTTTCAATATATTGATTTACATAAAGAATAGGTAAATGTGATTTAACTATGTTAATCACTTTATGATATTGTTTGCTATAGTTGGTAACAAATGTAATCTGATCCTGGTTTTTATTTTTGTTACGATCCTTCTTTTGAAATAAATGGGACCTAGGAATCCTTGAAACTCTATCTACAGCTTTTTTTTATAATTTTCTCTAATATCCTCGCACCAATCAATCCATCACAAACTTGTTTTTGTTGTACTATAAATTCTTCATGTGAAGAACAATTATGTTTTATTCTAATAAGCTCACCCACTGGTACATTATTTAATCACATGGGATGGATGTCAAGAATCGGCTCTAAGGATTGAATTTTTTGGGGTAGATTTTTTAAAAGGTTTAACTTGTATATGTTTACCTTCATAACCAGTAACTGTAACATTCAAATAGTTTAAAGATGTTGGATCATGTTCATATGTGAAGCGAAGTTGCATATCGTTATTATTGATGTAAGATGTAAATCTAGCCACAGATTCATTATCCCCCACCCAAATGAAGATCAAGTCATCGATATACCGGGAATACCATTTAATGTGTTTTTGAAAAGAATGGTCTATGTTAAATAAAAAAAATTTCTTCCCAGGCTGCCATATAGATATTCGCCAAGGATAGCGAAAATCTGGCGCTCATGGAAGCTCCGGTTAATTGTTGGAAAAATAGACGATCAAACATAAAAAAATTATGAGAAAGGAGATATTCTGTAGCTAGAATTAGAAAATTTTGTTTCTCTTTGGAAAAACCACTATATCGTTCCAAAAAATCGCTTAGGACAGGGAGGGCCTGGTCGTTAGGGATGCTGTGGTATAAGCCCACAACATCACAGGACAACCAGGACCCCCCTGTCGGCCATACCATAGATTCCAACGTATAAACCAGTTGTTTTGTATCCCTGAGGAAACCTGGAAGATTGGACACTATGGGTTGTAATTGCATATCGACCCATCGTCCCAGCTGCTCATTTAATGAGCCAATGCCAGAGACGATGGGTCGAAATGCCGGAGGAAATTCACCTTTGTGGATTTTCGGAAGAACATGGTATGATGGTATCACTGGATTATTGATGTTTCATCTTTCAGCTAGACTATAAGTGATGACTCCCCATGTAACACCTTGATTAAGAACATATATCAAATCTTTGCTACAAGATTCTGTAGGATCATGTGTGAGTTGTTTATATTTGGTATCATCCTGTAACATTGTTAGGAGTTCCCTCTTATATAAATCACTGTCTAAAATTACGATGGCCCCTCCGTTGTCTGCCTGACATACTATTATTCTATCATTATGTTCCAGATCAAATAAGGCCTTACGTTCTTTATTAGTTAAATTAGAAAGTGATTTATTCTGTCTATCTACAACCTCTGCTTCATACAAAGAAATCAGATCCTCCTCAACTCTTTCTTGAAAATGCCATAGTGGGCAATCTGGAATTAACTGGATAAAGTCAGTATTTGATATGGTAAAGTCCCTTTCCTCACTTGTGTTCATATTTGAAGTGGATTCACTTTGTAGTTGTCGCAATTGTACCACACTAATAAGTTCCTTAAATTCTGGAATGATGTCTTCAGTATGGGATGCATTAGACTGTCCTTCATTGTGAATGGTGTTTTTTTCTTTGTTTTCTTCAAAAACAGAAAAATTATTTTTTAAAGTAAATAATCTCACAAACTTATTTACATCCAACAAGGTTTTGAAAACTTCAAAATGACATGTTGGTGAATATCCCAATCCTTTAGATAATGCTGAAATTGTTTCTTCCGAGATAATGTGGCTGGATAAATTTATAACCGGTGACGATAATATTTCCGTACTTTGCGCAGATTCCAGGGACCCCGATTTGTGCCCCCGGTGTTTGCGTCCTGCCCTCCGTCTATTTTTGGTGCTCTATTGCCTAGCGATTGCAAGGGACGCTGGTTTACCTGATCTACAGCATCCCCTCTTATCAGATCTGGAAGTGGTTCTTTTATTTCTCCATTCTTGTATATTTGAAGTTGCTTCACTATCCTCTATTGGATTTTATGATAAATCTCCTGAGGTATCTGATATAGAGCGATCAGTATACTCTATCTTGGAAAAACTTACTCTCCTCGTGATCCACTCCTTCTCTCACGTAATATTGATCTGGAAATCTTTGGGACTTGTTCCAATCATTACACTTTATTAGTGTTGTAGTCCGCATATCTCTTTTATATTTATTTTGTTTAGTATGTTTAAATGTGATTTTCCAGTTTATTAATTTTCTTCCATTTTTTTCATAAGGTTTTTTATAGGCCGCCTCTTGTTGAAATTTTTAAACAGATTACTTTTTATTCAGCAATTGTAATTTTCAAAACATCAGACCTTTTTTGTTCATGTTCCACTATTAGAGTCATCAGTTTCCCAAAAAACATTTAGTCAGACTATTTTGCCATCTATGTAAAATTCACTCGATTAGTCCGTGGTGTGCATTTTTTTCAGCCGTAACCCCCTGGGAATCATTTGTTGTTCAATATATGTTTTGATTGTGGTCATGTCCCACCATATTTTGGTTTCTTTATAAAGAAGTTGTTCCAAATCACGAAAGGCAGTTTTTAAATCATTATCATTATCATAATTATTTACTGCATCCCGGCGAAAAATCAGCTGCTGTTTGTTTAACGGGTGTAGTACTGTCTTCCTCTGTTACACCGGCAAAGGTGTCCGTGTTTGCGATATTGGTATTCATATGTCCATATACTCTATATTAACCACAGATCAGTACTAGATTCTTATTCAGGCTGGGAGGAGCACATTTTCTCGTAGCCAATTTTAAGTCAATGAGAAACAGAAATTGAACAACAGTCACCTCACTCCAAATGCACTTCACAGCATGGCTCCGGATGCAATCCCGAATCAATGTAGATACAAACACAGCAACGTTGTGAGCCAGCTTGTGCACGAAATTCATAGTCCGCTGTCAGGGAAAATTAAAAGATATCTTGCGACTTTATTCATCCATTTAAAATCCAAGTATTGGAAATTACAAACGGGAATGCAGCAAATTAGCAGTAGCACACCTAACTACAAGGCGACGCATTTTCGGGTCACGTGATCCTTCATCATGGCATACAGGGCAGGTGTATCTGCTAAGTTTAAATAGGTAAAAATTATATGACGTAACGAAACGTCCATTTTAAACGAAATATGGCAACAATATAACATCCAATAATAATAAAACAGTTATACCAATTTCTTATAATAAACAAATTATATTTTGGTTATGACAGCATCGTTTTAAAATTCGAATTTCCTGCCTTACATTCTTTTCCCCAAAAGGAGGTGTTAATTAAAAT
>JAODAL010056062.1:0-23531 GCA_025379985.1 Phyllomedusa bahiana | reverse complement strand
CGTCATCGCACGACATTTTGCTGAAGCGGGGCATGGCCTGCCAGAATTAAGATGGGGAATTTTGGAGAAAGTCACCTGTAGCGACCCGTCCCAGAAGCCTAGCAAACTACTAAAGCGTGTGAGGCATATTGGATAATGACCCTGAAGTCTTTGACACCTAAAGGATTAAATGAAAATCTTAACCTTAGGGTGTTCCTTTAGCTTCTAGATGATTGGTTCTCTATTGCTTTTAAGGTAAGCGGCTACCTGTGATCTGTATGCTTGAGGAAGGGGAGGAGTTATCCCCGAAACGTCCACGAGTCAGTTCTATCCAGCTCTGTAGTCGGCGTCCTTCGCTCATCTACCTTGGGAGCGTCGCCATGGACTGATAGTGAACGGCGCGTGTCGCCGCAACTAAACACTGAGTACCTGTTTTTCTTTTGCATACTGTGGACATACTGTATATCACAGGTTCATGTCTTGCTGCATTTTTAAATGAAGGATTATTAAAGAAATTGTGTTTTAATTCAATCGGTTCCAATAATGATACAAATAAAAACTCTAACCCCATAATAACTTATCCCTGACAGCTTAGCTGACAGAAAGAGGTCATTGGTCTAAGAAAAAACTAGTAAAACACATAAAATCTTTATAAATATTGTATCAAGGGAATTCTACTGCCCCACTGTCACGGTTCACGCCGCAGTCCCCTGCCATGGACCGTCAGCATGTCGTGCCTTCCTGTACTTGCCTGTCCTGTCTTGTTTCTTCCTGGGGTCCTGTCTGTGCACTGTGCCTTCTAGGGCGCGCGCGCGGCAGCTTCCTGCCTTTTATTTGTTTCCTGTCCTGTGCACCTTCCTCTTCACCTCTGGCTATGAGGAAGTTCCTGCCTTTACTCTGGGTCAGGCCATTGCAGTCTCATGCTGAGTCCATCTTGAGCTCCTGCCAGTGTCTCTGGACTTAACCCCGGAGATGCTGGTCCAGTTTCTGTGTCATCTGAGCTCCTGACCATCTGTCTCCTGTTGTCATGTCGGATGTCTCTGCATCTGTCCTGTGTCCTGCCTTGTCACCTGTTCAGTACCTGCTTTATCCTGTTGTATCCTGCTGTGTTCCTGTGTACGTTTAACCTGCCCTGCATATGTTTTCCTACATTCCTGTCTACCACCGGCTGTGTTCCTGTCCTGCACCTCGGCTGTCAACGCAGGTAGCCACATCAGGAGTAGCGACCGGGAGGTCCCCATAGCTAAGTCCGTCCCGCTTTGCGGCGGGCTCCGGTGAAGACTCCCTGGCGTGGTCTCCATACACCATCTTGCCTGCCGTGATCACAGAGGATCCACACCTGGATATCAGCGGTCGGCGCTTCGGCGTACGTTGGTTGTCGCCGTTCCGTTACACCCACAAAATAATCATAATGTGTCATTAATATCGCATGGTAAGTTTGCATAAAAATAAACCCCAAAAACGGGTATATCATTGCTCACCCTAAGCTTTTTTTTTTTTTTTTTTTTATTTGTGTGGCCCGCAAAAAACATTCCAATTTCTCATGTGGCCCCCTGATCTCCAACAACAAGATGTTTGATAACCATCTGTGCCTATAACACAGATTCTACCAGCAATATGGAGTACAGTGAATCTTATCATATGTGCAGGTCATGCTTATTAGTGGAGCAATAGACAGAAGCAAATATTGACAACCATAGTGCACGATAAAACGTACTCTGGACCATAATGTCAGCAATGCCCTCATTATTGTCAGCCATAATGCCCCACTCTGTTATCAGCCAGTAAAGTATATTCGCTATTGGTAATCAGATTTACCCTTATGATTTCTGTATATAATTATCACTTACTGAAAGCCACAATGCTACCATATTGCCATTTACAATTTACCCCAATGTCTGCTACAGACACATGATTAGTGACTACAGCAGGATGACACTTTTAAAGGGGTCAATAGGTTTATGAAAAGGGATGGGATATGCAGAAAAAGTATAGAGCCAAAAACATCAGTGCACCACACTGAGCAAAGGTAAAAATTGTAGCAAGTAGTCATCGTGATGTTCTAGACTAGAGTCTATAATCTTGACTAAATGGAGAAGATGTGAAAAGTGAACAACTCTAATCAGAGATACATACTTATGAGTCACTGGATTTTATTGTTAATCCTACCTTTCACTACTTCTGATCAGGATTTTATTAATTTGTCAGGTCTTTAGTATAGTGATATTCTGCAGTCTGCCCGTGTCATATGTGACCCCTATATTATAATTTTATTTAGTCTAAGTATGGTGGTAATATTCACTTATAGTATACTGGTAATTTCTGTAGTGTTTTTAATAAGCAACAGTACAGTGGTGTTGTCCAGTCATTGTATGGTACTGATATTTACTGTACTCTGGTATTGAGCCATCAGTAGATTTTATTTCGATTTTCACAGTATGGTAGTATTTTTTTCATGGTATGGTAGTATTATTTGATCAATTTATAGTAGTATTATCCAGTTACAGTATGGTGCTGTTAATTTACCACTATATGGCCGTATTGTCCACTCCTGTTATTGTGGTATTACTTATTCCCTTGTAACACCTTTCCAACCAATTTATATAACTGAAAGAAGCTTGCTGGTGATAAAGGCAGTTTAAGTGAAAGTAAAAAAATGCAACAAAACTGCACTGTGTTAAAACACTCTAAGGGCCGATTCACGCAAGACGGATTCCGCCCGCAATACGGCTTGAATAAGGGGCGGGAGCGCCGCCCGCCGGCCCCATAGACTTTCATTATCTATGGCGCGTATTCCGCCGGGATAATGAACATGTCAATTTCTCCCCGCCCGGCGGATTCGCTGGGCGTGCAGGAGAGACGGAATCCACAGTTCTCTATGAGAACTGTGGATTACTGTAATGGCTGGGACGGATTCCAGCTGTATTGCAGCGCAGTACGGCGCGCAATACGGCTGCAATCTGTGCCCAAAATAAGCCGTGTGAACGGCCCTTTAGGATTTGTTCACACGGCGTAATTGTGGTGCGTACAGTACGCACCACAATACAGCGTGTGTTTTGGGAGTCAGGCTGATCAGTGCGTATTCCCAAAGCACGGGGGGAGGAGGCAGGCAATCAGTGCGTATTCCCAAAGCACGGGGGGAGGGGGTCGGCAGCCCGCTGGCCCCATTAACATGCAATGTTCGCAACGCATAATCGGCGTGAACAATTGACATGTCAATTCTACCCCCTCGTGTACAATATGATCATATTGTATACATGGGGGGACAACGCGTAATCCATAGCTCTCTACGAGAGCTATAGATTACTGTAATTGTAGCGCGCATTTAGCTGCGTATAACATGCAATACACAGAGAAATACGTTTTGAAATGCATGCCAAAATAAGCCGTGTGAACATACCCTAACACTGACCAACTATTATTACAATTGCTTACAAACACTAGAATAATGACAATCATTGGAACAATAGGAACAAGGTATTTTTTGGCCCTAAGCAAATAAAGTGAAAGATTACACAAGGTAAAGATTAAGATCTGGAGGTGGGCATTAGCATCACTGCACCACAAACAGCTGACTGATTTGTTTCATTAAACTTGTGCCACCTTCCTCTCCAAAATGAGGTGGCGCCCTACCCTCTGCTTCTCCTTTATCCAGCCCTAATTGGCAAAATGTTCTTTTAAAAGGGGCATATTAAAGGTTAAGGTTAACACTGCTAATGTTAATAGATCTTTCATTTCCTTATATGGTTTTTTTTTGCATTTTTTTTGTATAATAATGAAAAAACAAGAGCATTAGCTACAAAAATATAAAAACCAGTGTGAATAGAGGGAAAATGTGAAAGCACCATTGTGATAATTGTAAGCTTTGCCTGACATCTAGAGGTAGCTTGTAGAACTAACTCAAGGAAACCACTGAAATTATCACACTTTATGTAAAATAGTTTTCCAGCAACTAAAATTATATGAGTGATAATCTACTTCAGGCATCCTCAAACTGCGGCCCTCCATCTTTTGGGAAACTACAACTCCCAACATGCATTTATATAATCTATAACAGAGGGAATGATGGGAGTTGTAGTTTCCCAACAGCTGGAGGGCCACAGTTTGAGGATGCCTGATCTACTTCATTATGTTACTTTAACTATTTATATAGTTGTTCAGTGGAAATTTATTTGAAGTTAAATGCCATTTTAATTCCATCCTCCATTTGACATACATGTAAGTAATAGGGGGTGTTCACACTGCATCTGGGCCAAATTTTTGCTCATATTTTGGGCATAATTTTGTCTAAGTACGTGCCGAAATACGTCCAAACAATGTATAATACAATTGTCATAGATGTCACGTACACACTCACCAGCACGTAATGGGGTAGATTTATCTCCACTTGTGCTCACCTCTCAATCAGGTAGCGAATCAAGCATAAATCGCACCACAAGACAGTCCCAGCACCCCAAAAATATCCGCTGCCACCACCTTCATTCAATAATCAAACAAGGAATCAGCCGGAAGGAAACTGATTCCTAACAGATTCTAAAAACACGTAAAAAATGCTTACAGGCCACCTCACTGCTTTCTCAGCAGTTACAAAAATAAAATACACTCCTTCAAGGAAATGGGTCCGTGCAACAACAAGAATTAACGTATTACTGATAACTTTAATATTAAGATGATTTACAGTGCTTCCATAAACAAAATATACTAACAAGGACTATGGCATATGCATCAATACAGTTATGAAAATAAAAGCGATAAAAACTTAGAAGATTTCACACTTACAAGGTGTTTCAGCTTTCAGATCCCGGGGTAAGGAATGGAATATGGGACACAGCTCAATCCAGGATTGACCCCCAAGCTATGAACACCGGTTTGAGTCTTGCCTCGTGTCTTATAGGGCCAAACCCCTGTCCAGGTTTTTCCCTCCTCTCTCATATTTGCCTACTCTTTTACTGGTTAAAAATATTCGGAGGTGGGTGGACACTTGATTGTCTTATGAGGGTGGTTGCTTAATATTGCCACAGAATGGCAATCACGGACTGCGCTTCTGCTGGGGGCAGATCAATGAAAGTGTTTATTGTGGGGGGTCGTAGGTTATCAGGTATCCGGGACAGCTTGCATATATAAAGTGGGCCATAAAATGACTTAAGACCCATGTTATCTAAACAATTCAGTAATTAAACAGTCAAAGGGCTGGAGTGAGACTCTGCAGACCCATGCTAGAAATTCCATTTCTCACAGGAGGGGGAGAGAGGGGTTTTCACTCTAAGCCATGGTTTAATGATACTCTAGAATACATTTAACTTTCAATGTGCTACATAACATTAGACATCAATGTAAAATACGTGTAATGTAGCACACGTCTGAAAAGGAGTAATATTTCACATATTTTCAGGCATATACGCACTGGCAAATAGTTAAGTATAGGAGGCATATATACGTGCCTTGGACTTTTAAGCAGGACTGCTGAAGTTATGCACTTTTAAGCGCATAATTTTAACAGCATAATAAACACGTATTGCGACGCATACCGGATGTGCCGTAATACGTTGTATGAACCCTTCCATAATACCAGGATGTGACATATGCAGTGTGTTCAGTTGACAAGCCTGCTCCATGCACACAGGTGCTGGCAGTATTGTGGAGATGACTTATCTCCCGGACATTTAACCTTTTGTATACCAAAGTCAATAACGACTGCCACATGTAAGGCAATAGAAAGGAAAATCCTTCTCTGTCAAAAATGTCCCTTCTCCCCCACATGCAAAGGCCATCATTGCAGCAGGTGACCCAATGAAGGCCCTTAGCTATGTCATCTCCATTTCCAATCACACAACACATTAGTGTTGTGGTGTGTTAAACAGTAGATAGGAAAGAGAACTTCTCTACCTTCTGACACTCCAGTATTTTTTTCCATTTCTCACAAGTTTTTTTTTTTTTTAATGGAAGATGAGTTTCCTGTTCTACCTGCTCCATGAGAGTATTGAATTGAACTGCCTTGCCTATCTCCAATATATTGGTCACAGTGCGACTTTTCCAATTTCTAGCTACATGAGATCTGACTATGAGAAATATATTTGCAGTAGCCAACATATCAAGTTGCAAGCACAAGAGGGCTACCACTAGAGTCCAAGGAATGGTATCCCCTATGATATGTTGCAGCAAATCAAAGATTGATACCCAATCAGGACGAATTATAATGCACTGCCGCCAAATGTGGAGAAGGGAGCCACATATGTTTCACATCTCCAACATGTATTCGTGGAAGAGGGGTAGATTTTTGCTCGTCGATAAGACATTAGATACCACCTGAACTGTAATTACTCGAGGATTCTAAGTGGTTGTCACATTCTGAGGCTTTGTAAATGAGGATAAATATAAAATACCACTGTTGATCATAAAAGGTGGTCTGTAGATATCTGTTTCATTTGATCACAAATTATAAATCATAGGGTTCAGGTTGGTAAAGGATGATTTGGTAACAAAAAACAGACCTTTTTACACCTTATAGGTATAATTGTAGATTGTCTCTAGAGGAGACAAGTGATGTGGGTCATTTAGATCTACAATTGATAGAAAGTGTTGGATCCTGAGTAGGGGTGAGCGATATTATTGACAAAAGTTGAAATCGGCACGGTTTTTAGGCTTATCGGAAACTTCCGATCACGCGATAGTTTAGGTGACAATCTTACAGATAATCTATTACTATCGCGCCATTTTCAGCGTTTCCTGTCATTTTGGCGGCCAGGAGGAGAGGCACTTGAAAGGAAGATATTTTGCAGCTCAGTGTGTTCTGTGATCTACAATTGAAAAAGAATTGTTTTTTACCACTTTTTTGGCCAGCAGATCTCTAATAGGAGTTGAAATTGTCCCTGTGTTTTCAGTTCCATTGCAATCACTGTGTGTCAGTGTTCCCAAAAACCGGCCTAACTTATCGCTATAACTTTTAAATAGTTTTATTGAAGTCCGTGCGTCTGTTTGTCGCAAAGAGCTCAGTTGTACGCATTTTGTGTTATACATATTTGATAGTAAATTACACCTGTAGTCAGTGGTGCGAAGGCTGCCATATTTATCCATATAACATTTACATACTCTTATTGCAGGCCGTGCGTCTGTTTGGCGCAAAGAGCTCAGTTGTACGCATATTGTGTTATACATATTTGATAGAAAATTATGCCAGTAGTCAGTAGTGCGAAGGCCGCCATATTAATCCATATAAAAGTGAAATACTCTTATTGCAGTCCGTGCTTCTGTTTGGCGCAAAGAGCTCAGTTGTACGCATATTGTGTTATGCATATTTGATAGTAAAATAAGCCTGTAGTCAGTGGTGCGAAGGCTGCCATATTAATCCATATAACATTTCAATACTCTTTTTGCAGTCCGTACGTCTGTTTTGCGCAGAGAGCTCAGTTGTACGTATATTGTGTTATACATATTTGATAGTAAATTATGCTTGTAGTCAGTGGTGCGAAGGCTGTCATATTTATCCATATAACATTTACATACTCTTATTGCAGTCCGTGCGTCTGTTTGGCGCAAAGAGCTCAGTTGTACGCATATTGTGTTATACATATTTGATAGAAAATTATGCCAATAGTCAGTAGTGCGAAGGCCGCCATTAGAGATGGGCGAATTTCCCGAAATTCGTTTCGTTCACTTCGCCGAATCTCTCGGCAAAAAATAACTTCGTTCCGAATTACTTCGGCACGAATCACGTTAAAAAAACAGCTATTTCCAGGCTGCACAGAGCCTGCAGGGTGCTGTAGAACGTTGTGCCATGCTTAAATATGCAGAGGGAGCTTGGTTTGCTCTTCATACAATGTTGTGTTTTAGTATGACACGCACATGACTGCCGCCGCTCTTAGAATCGCTTCACTATAAAATTCCCTGGGCACTTAAGAGGGCAAAACTGACCAAAAAACTGAAGCGGGAATGTTGCCTGATAAAGTCATGCCAGAGAAAGCTGGAAAAAAACAAGCTGAGAGCTCAGGTGGCAACATTAGTGACAGAGTGTGGAGGTGACGGCGGCAGCCACAGCAGCATGAGGTCAGACAGTGGCACAATGACATTCTGGAGGTGGCAAAAACAGGAATAGGTCACAGAGTAGCACAATGACACAGTGTGGAGGTCACGGTAGCAGCCACAGCAGCAGCATGAGGTCAGACAGTGGCACAATGAGAGAGTTTGTAGGTCACGGCATCAGCCACAGCAGCAGCATGAGGTCAGACAGTGGCACAATGACAGAGTAGGTCACAGCAGCAGCCACAGCAGCAGCATTAGGTCAGACAGTGGCACAATGACACAGTGTGGAGGTCACGGCAGCAGCCACAGCAGCAGCAAGAGGTCAGGCAGTGGCACAATCACATTCTGGAGGTGGCAAAAACAGGAGTAGACCACAGAGTGGGACAATAACACAGTGTGGAGGTCACGGCAGCAGCCACAGCAGCACCATGAGGTCAGGCAGTGGCACAATCACATTCTGGAGGTGGCAAAAACAGGAGTAGACCACAGAGTGAGACAATGACGCAGTGTGGAGGTCATGGCAGCCAGCACTGCAGCAACATGAAGGTCAGGCCAGTGGCACAATACATTCTGGGAGGGTGGCAAAAACAGAGTAGGCCACAGAGTGGGACAATGAAGAGTGTGGAGTCACGGCAGCAGCCACAAGCAGCAGAATGAGGTAAGACAGTGGCACATATGGAACAGTGTGAATGGTCCTCGGCAGCAGCACAGCAGCAGCATGATGTCGGCACTGGCAAAATGACATTCTGGATGGGTGGCAAAACGGAGTAGGCCACAGAGTGGGACAATACACAGTGTTGGAGGTCAAAGCGGCAGCAGCCACAGCATGCAGCATGGAGGTAACGACAGTTGCACAATGAACAGGTGTGTGTAGGTTCACGGCAGCTGGCAGCTATGCGGTCAGACAGTTGCATAATGAAATTCTGGAGTGCAAAACAGTAGTAGGCCACAGAGTGGCACATGGAAAAGGAGAGTGGGCACGGGTGTTGGGGCTTGCAGCAGCATGAGGTGACAGTGGCCACAATGAAACAGTGTGTGCGTCACGGGCAGCTGCTGCATGAGGTCAAGACAGTGGCACAATGACATTCTGAGGTGGCAAAAAAGGACTAGGCCTCCAGTAGTGGCACCAATGACAGAGAGCAGTGGAGTGACGGCAGCAGGAGCAACACATGAGGTCAGAGAGTGGACAATGACACAGTGTGGAGGTCACGGGCAGCCAGCCCACAGCAGCCGCATGAGGTGACTGTGGCACAATGACATTCTGGAGGTGCATATATATAACAGGAGGTAGGCCACAAAGTGGGACAAGGACACAGTGGGGAGGTCACGGCAGCAGCCACAGCAGCAGCATAGAGGTCAGGCAGTGCACAATGACTTTCTGGAGGGTGGCACAAAAAATCAGGAGTAGGCCACAGGAGGGGGACAATCGAACAGTTTGTGGAGGGTCACGGCCGCACAGCCCACAGCAGCACAATGAGGTCAGACAGTGGCAATGAAACAGTGTGTAGGTCACGAGCATGCCACCAGCAGCAGCATGAGGTAAGACAGTGGCACAATGACACAGTGAGTAGGTCCACGGCAGCTAGCCACCGCAGCAAAATCGAGGTCCAGGCAGTGGCACATAGACATTCTGGGAGGTGGCAAAAACAGGAGTAGGCACAGAGTGGGACAATGACACTGTGTGGAGGTCGACGGCAGCTGCCACAGCAGCAGATTGAGGTCAGGCAGTGGCTCAATGACAGACATGTGTGGAGGTCCCACGGGCAGGCCAGCAGGCCACAGCAGCTGCATGTGTCAGACACGTTGGCACAATGCGCAGTGTGGAGGTCACGACAGCAGCCACTGCAGCAAACCATGAGGTCATGCAACGTGGCACAATCACCATTCTGGAGGTGGCAAAAACATAGGAGGTAGCCACAGAGTGGGGACTATGACAGAGTGTGAGGTCAACGGCAGCAGCCACAGCAGCAGCATGCGGTCAGAACGTGGCAACAATGACACAGTGTTGTAGGTCACGGCAGCAGACCACAGCGAGCGCATCGATGTCAGGCAGTGCACATGGACATCTCTGGGAGTGGCAAAAAAAACAGGAGGGAGTAGGCCACAGAGTGGGAACAATGACACAGTGTGGAGGTCACGGCGAAGCCTCAGCAGAGATGAGGTCAGAAAGTGGCCAAATGACACAGTGTGTAGTCACCGGCAGCAGAGCATGTGGTCAAACAGTGGCACAATGCCATTCTGGAGGTAGGCAAAAAACAGAATAGGCCACAGAGTGGATACAATGACAAGAAGAGTGGAAGGTGAAGGCAGCAAGGGAGCAACAAGGCATGAGGTCAGAGAGTGCACAATGACACAGTGTGGAGGGTACGGCAGCAGCAACAGCCAGCATCATGAGGTCGACAGTGGTACAATGACATTTGTGGAGGTGGCAAAACAGGAGTAGGCCCAGGAGGGGCGACTGACCACAGTGTGCCCGAGGTCACGGCAGCAGCCAACAGCAGCATAATGACGCGTCCACGACCGTGGCTCAATGACACAGGGTGTAGTCACTGGCAGCAGCCAAGCAGCTGCATGAGGTCCAGACAGTGGCACAATGACACAGTGTGTAGGTCTCGCGCTGCAGCCACAGACCAGCAACCATGAGGTCAGGCAGTTGGCACTTATGGACAGTCTCGGTGGTGGCAAAAAACAGGAGTTTCATGGAGTAGGTCCACAGAGTTGGGGACAATGACACAGTGTGGAGGGTCACGGCAGCAGCCCACAGTCTGCAGCATGAGGTCAGCACAGTGGCACAATGACAGAGTGTGGAGGTCCACGGCGCAGCCCAGCAGCAGCATGAGGTCCGAAAGGTGGCACAATGACATTCGGAGGTGATAAAAACAGGAGTAGGCCACAGAGGTGGGACATGACACAGTGTGTAGGTCACGGCAGCAGCCACAGCAGCGATGAGGTCAGACAGTGGACAAAATGACCATTCTGGAGGTGATTAATCAAAAGGAGTAGCGCTCCACGAGTGGGACAATGACACAGTAGTGGAGGTCACTGGCAGCAGCACAGGCCAGCAGAATGAGGTCAGGCTAGTGGCACCACAATCGACTTTTCTGGTGGTGGCAAAAACCAGGCGTTTTAATGTAGGCACAGAGAGGGGACAATGACACACAGTGTGGTCGGTCCTGGGCAGCAGCCACAGCAGCATCATGAGGTAAGACAGTGGCACAATGACACGTGTGCTAGGTACGCAGCGTGCCACAGCAGCAGCATGAGGTCAGACAGTGGCACAATGACACAGTGTGTAGGTCACGGCAGCAGCAACAGCAGCAACATGAGGTCAGGCAGTGGCACAATGACATTCTAGGAGGTGCAAAAAAACAGGAGTAGGCACCAGAGTGAGACAATGACACAGTGTGGAGGTCTCGGCCACGCAGCCACCAGCAGCAGCATGAGGTCAGTCAGTGGCCAATGACAGAGTGTGGAGGTCACGGGCAGCAGCCACGAGCAGCAGCATGTGGTCAGACCAGTGGCACAATGACACGTGCTGTAGTCCGGAGCAGACCACAGCAGCAACATGAGGTTCAGGCAGTCGGCGACACTTGACATTCTGGAGGTGGCAAAAACAGGTGTAGGCCACAGAGTGGGACAATGGACACAGCTGTGGAGGTCAAGGACTAGCAGCCACCAGCAGCACGCCATGAGGTCACGACGAGTGGCACAATGACGCAGTGTGGAGGTCACAGGACAGCAGCCACAGCAGCAGATGAGGTAGGCAGTGGCACAATCACATTTATGGTGTGGCACAAAAACAGGGAGTAGTCCACCACAGTCGGCAAATGACTGAGTGTGGGAGGTCACAGGCAGCGGCCACCGCAGCAGCCATGAGGTCAGGGACAGTGGCCACAATGACACAGTGTGTAGGTCACGGCAGCAGCCATAGCAGCAGCATGATGTCAGGCAAGTGGCACAATGACCATTCTGGAGGTCGGCAAAAAACAGGAAGAGGCCTCAGAAGTGGGACAATGAACAGTGTGGAGGCCACGGCTGCAGCACCAGCAGCTGCATGAGGTTCTGACAGTTGCACAATGACACAGTGTGAAGTACGGTGTGCTAGCAGCATGAGGTCAGAACAGTGCACAGGGACTTCAGGAGGTGGGCAAAAAACCAGGAGTAGGCCATCAGTGTGGGACATTGACAACAGTGTGGAGGTCACGGCAGCAGCCAAGCAGCAGCATGAGGTCAGACAGGTGCACCAAAGACAAGTGTGTAGGGTTCACGGCAGCAGCAGCATGAGGTCACGACAGTGGCACAATGATATTTCTGGAGGTGGCAAAACACAGTAGTAGGCCACAGAGTGCTCAAATGACAGTGAGTGGAGGTGATGGCGGGGGCAGCAAGAATGAGGTCAGGGACAGTGGCACAATGCTCTGTGGTAGGTCACGGCAGCAGCAGCATGAGGTCAGACAGTGGCAGTATGGACATTCTGGAGGGGGGCAAAACAGGAATAGGCCACAGAGTGCACAATGACAGACGAGTTGGAAGGGATTGACAGGAAGCAGGAGACAGCATGAGGTCAGAGAGTGGCACAATGAAACTGTGTGGAGGTCCACGGCAGCAGCCTCAGCAGGCAAGCATGAGGTCAGACTGTGGAACAATGACTTTGTGAGTTGGCAAAAAAACAGGTGTAGGCACAGAGGGGCGACAATGGCCAGTGTGGTGGTCCACTGAAACAGCAACAGCAGCATCATGAGGTCAGACAGTGGCACAATGACAAGTGTGTAGGTCACTGGCAGCGCCACTGCAGCAGCATGAGGTCAGACCAGTGCACAATGACACAGAGTGTAGGTACTGCAGCTGCCACAGGCAGCAACATGAGGTCCGGGCCAGTGGAACAATGACATTATGAGGTGGCAAAACAGGAGTAGGCCACAGTGTGGGACAATGACACAGTGTGGGAGGTCACGGCAGCAGCCACAGCAGCAGCATGAGGTCTGCTCAGTGCGAACAATGACAGGAAGTGTGGAGGTCACGGGCAGCAGCCCACAGCAGCAGCATGAGGTCAGACAGTGCACAATGTTATTTGGGGTGATTAAAAAAACTAGGAGTAGGCAAGAGTAGGACAATGACACAGTGTGTAGGTCTCGGCAGCAGCCACAGCAGCTGCATGAGGTTCAAGACAGTGGCAACAAATGACCATTTGGAGGTGATAAAAAAGGAGTAGGCCACAGAGTGGGACATGACACAGTGTGGAGGTCACGGCGCAGCACAGAGACAGATGAGGTATGCAGTGGCAACAAATGACAGTCTGGAGGTGGCAAAAACAGGAGTAGGCACAGAGGGGGGACATTGACACAGTGTGGAGGTCACGGCAGCAAGCCACAGCAGCAGCATGAGGTCAGACCAGTGGACAATGTCACAGTGTGTGGGGAACGGCAGCAGCCACAGCAGCAGCATGAGGTCAGACAGTGGCACAATGACACAGTGTGTAGGTCACGGCAGCAGCAACAACAGAAACATGAGGTCAGGCAGTGGCAAAATCACAGACGGGAGGAGGCAAGAACGGAAGTAGGCCACAGAGAGGGACAATGACACAGTGTGGGGGGTCACGGCAGCAGCCACAGCAGCAGCATGAGGTCGACAGGGCACAATGACGCAGTGTGGAGGTCACGACAGCAGCCACAGCACAGCATGGGGTCACCCAGTGCACAATCACATTCTGGAGGTGGCAAAAACAGGAGTAGCCACAGAGTGGGACAATGAACACAGTGGGGAGGTCACGGCAGCACCACAGCAGCATCATGATTTCAGACAGTTGCACAATGAACAGTGTGTAGGTCACGGCAGCAGCAGCATGAGGTCAGACATTTGGCACAAGGACTTTCCCTGGAGGTGGCAAAACAGTATAGCCACAAGAGGCACAATGACAGAGAGTGGAGGTGATGGCGGCAGCAGCATGAGGTCAGACAGTGGCACAATACACAGTGTGTAGGTCACGGCAGCAGCAGCATGAGGTCAGGCAGTGGCACAATGACATTCTGGAGGTGGCAAAAACACAGACAGTGGCACAATGACAGAGAGTGGAGGTGACGGCAGCAGGAGCAACAGCATGAGGTCAGAGAGTGACACAATGACAACAATGTGGAGGTCACGGCAGCAGCCACAGCATGCAGAAATGAGGTTAGACATTGGCCCCAATGACAGAGTGTGGAGGTGGGTGGCAATACCATCCCTGGTAAAGATGGTTGGTGGCAGATGGAGAAACTGTCAGCAGATGTGGACATCAGGGGGTGGCGGCATCAGAATAGTGGCTTTAGGCAGGGAGTTTGAACCCAGACTCATTTCTCACAGTTTGGGGGAGGCGTTTATGTTGATGTAGTCTGACTCCTAAGGCAAAGGTGTTGGGAAATCCTGGACGATCCACGCCTGATTCATCTTGACAAAGGTCAGTCGTTCCACATTTCCCGTGGACAAGCGGGTTCCTTGGGGTAACGATGGCCCCCGCCGCACTGAACACCCCTCTGATGCCACATACTGGCCAGGCAGGACAGCTTCTCCACTGAAAACTCGGCAAGTTGCGGCCAACATCCAGTTTGGCTGCCCAGTAGTCCAGCGGATCTTTTAACTGGGTGGCAGAGTGCTTTCCAAGTAGGCCACCACCTGTGGTTCAGGGTCTGCTCCAGGGCCTGCTGCTGCTGGCGACTGCCCTCCTTACTAGTCGGGTGAAGGAAGCTGCTCATCAGTGACTCCAGACTTAGGTTCTGCTGATGGAGCTGGTACTGCTCTCACCCCCCAACCTTCCCCGGCAGCCGCGGCCGTAGCACGTGACGCTGAAGAACCCCCCCCCGGTCAGACCTGACAGGGGAGGGACGATGCCGCACATGGCACATTTTGGACCGGTAGCGCGGGTCCAATGGGGTGGAGAGCCAGAAGTCATCCCTCTGCCGGATGCTGACTATTCGGCTGTCACTAGCCAGGCAAATCAGCATGCTGCGGGCCACTGCACAAGTGACTCCGAGGGGCTCCCTGCCTCCATCCCACTGTATAACTGCCACGGTGTTTGCGGGTCATCTGCCTCGTCTTCCTCATCTCCATCAGCTCCTCCAGCTTCTCCTGCTCCTCCTCTCTTTTTACCTGGGTAGAAAATCCACTCATTTCACCAGACAATTGCTTCTGCTCCAATGTCCTCCTCCTCCTCCATTTCAGTCCCCACCGGACTCATGTGGCCACGAGATGTAGTCGCCACGTCTCCGTCCCCTGCCCAGACAGATTTTCAGCATCTGTTCCAGGACATGAAGCAGTGGAATGACGTTTTTTCATCCCGTAGTCCTGGCGACTGACAAATAACGTCCCTCCTCGAATGGCCTCAACAAACAGCAGGTGTCACACATGAGCTGCCACTGGCTGACATCAAAGTTACACAGGGGAGTACTTCTGTCTTTGTAGCGTGTAGCGTGTTACAATTGCGTTTTTTCTACGCCACACAACAAGAGATAAAATTGTAATTAACCTTTGCTTGTGAATTATGCTACAGGAAAAATGTATATATTTTGGCGTTGAAAATGACGGTTTCTTGGATCACCACAGCTAAAACAACGTTTAATTAACCCCTGGATGTAAATTGCGCCAAACAATTGAGCCACCACAAACTAGTAGCTTTGTAGTGTGTTACAATGGCGTGTTTTTTACACTACACAACAAGAGATAAAATTGTAATTAACCTTCGCTTGTGAATTATGCTACAGGAAAAATGTATATATTTTGGCGTTGAAAATGACGGTTTCTTGGGATCACCACAGCTGAAAAACAACGCTTAATTAACCCCTGGATGTAAATTGCGCCAAAGAATTGAGCAGCCAAAAATGAAGTGGTATTTGTATTGTAAAAACGCTGTTTCTTTAAATGAATACAACAGGAACTGACTTAGATCCCCCTTGGATATTCAATGTGCTGTGAGCAGATAGGATTTAAATGTATATGCAGCTGCAGTGGACGCACACTGGATTTCAGATCCAATACCCAAAAAAATCAGAAATAGAACATTAAGAGAAGCAGTCTCTGAGACAAGCTGAGACACCCCACAAAAATCGCTGTATAAAAATCAGTTCTTCAGTAACAATCAGCCGCGGCAGCACCTTCCCTGATCAGTACAGTGGGAGCAGTATGAGCTCCCAGCGTCGCGCCCGGACTTAAATAGTGTGGTGACGTCACAGAATCCCGCAGGTTTTTCGATTGGGCTTCATCTCTGCACATGTCATGCAGGAAAACCCTTTTTCCCTCCCAATTTGTTTTTGCCCCATGTGCGCCGTGCTCGCAGAAATTTTTATCAAAAAAACACATTTTTTTTTCACCCGAAGCCCCCCCAAACTTCGACTTCTTTTTCAGAACCAATTTTTCCTAAAATTTTCAAAAACGAATTCCCCCACTTCGTTTGAATAAAATTCCCCCCATCTCTAAGGGTAATAACAGTCGAAAAGGGGCCCTGTGTACACTGGTGCCCTACCACTATATGGCCCATGTAGGGATTTTAATATACAGCTGAAAGGCCTGTGTACACTGATGTCTTCCACTATATGGTAAATTGAAAAAGGGAAAAATTTTGGGTTGTTTTTAGTTTTTTATTTTCCCAGGCAAAATTTTTGGCGGTATCCCCCCAGCTCTTCTGGATCCCAAATAGGCTACCCAAACCCGTCTAGGAAAGCTGGTCCAACAAACCCTTCTTTTAGCTTTCTTCCAGAGCCTTTAAAATTTGTTAAAAGGGGGCGTGGCTTTTGTAAAGGGGTGGGGTTATAATGTAAAAGGGGGCGGGGCCCAAGAAAAATTTTAATGGGGGCCATTCAGGTTTTAGTGCCTGGGGCAGCAATAAACCTATATTTTAAAGCCCTGTGGTAGGTCCAGGCAGCAGCCACAGCAGCAGCAGGGGTCAACAGTGGCACAATGACACAGGGGTTGGGTCACGGAAAAAAAACCCCCCCCCCCCCCCAAGCAGAAATGAGGTCAGACAGTGGCCAATGACATTCGGGGGTGGCAAAAAAGTGGGCCCACAGAGGGGGCCCTAATAGAGAGAGTGGAGGTAAAGGGTGGCAGCAAAAGAGGTCAGCAGGGGGCACAATGACATTCTGGAGGGGGCCCAAAAACTGGATTTGGCCACAGAGGGGGAAACAATGACAGAAGTGGGGGTGGGGCCCGGCAAAGAGCAACAGCAAAAGGCAAGAGTGGCAAAATTTACACAGGTGGATTAAAGGCACCACCCAAACAGCAGCAGCAGCATGGGGTCAAAAATTGGCAAAATGACAGAGTGTGGAGGGGGGTGGCAATACCAGTCCCGGTAAAAAATTTTTTGGTGGCAGATGGAAAAAACTGTCAGCAGATTTTTTTTGGATTTCCAGGGGGGGCCCCGGCATCGAATATGGCTGAGGCAGGTATTTTAAACCCCCAAAACTCTTTTCTCACAGTTTGGGTGAGGCGTCATGGTTTGATGTATCTGACGCCTAAGGCTTTGGGTGTGTGGAAAACCGGCCAAATCCACGCCTGATTCATCTTAAAAAAGGAATTTGTTCCACATTCCCGTTGGGCAAGTTGGGGTTTTCCTTGGGAAAAAATGGCCCCCGCCCCACTGAACACTCGCTCTGATGGCCAACTACTGGCCCGGCAGGACAGCTTCCCCCCGCAAACTCGGCAAGTTTTTAGCCCCCACAAACCAGTTTGGGGTTTTCCAGTAGTCCCGCGGATCTTCAAATGGGGGGGGCCCGAGTGCTGTCCAAGAAGGCCACCACCTTTGGTTTAGGGGCCGCTCCAGGGCCTGCGCTGCTTTGGGGACCCGGGCCCCCCCTCACTAGGTGGGTGAAGGGAAACTGCTCATCATGACCCCAAAACTTTGGTTTTCTGCTAATGGAGCCGGTACTGCCTTTCCCATCCCCCCACCTTCCCCCAGCAGCCGCGGCAAATAGTACGTGACGCGAAGAAAACCCCCTGTCGAAACCCGGGCAGAGGAGGGACATACCCACATAGGCAGCGGCCAACCCGACTTTCGAGGATTTCCCTATAGTATTTGAGTTTGTCCTCCCTCTCAATAGCGGGGAAAAAGGTCCCTTTTTTGCCGGGTGCAAGGGTCCAATAGGGTTTGGAGAGCCAAAAAGTTCCCTTGCCAGATGCTGCTATTGGGCTGTCCTACCAGGCAAATCACATGCTGGGGGCCTCTGCAAAAAGGACCCGGGGGGCCCCCTTTCCATCGCCACTGTATACTCCCACGGTGTTGGAGTCATCTGCCCGCCCCTTCCTCACTCCATCTACCTCCTCCAGCTGCTCCTGCTCCTCCTCTTTTGTCACCTGGTAAAAAATCCACAATTTCACCAACAATTTTCTGCTTCAATGCCCTCCCCTCCATTTCAGTCCCCCCCCGGGGAAATTTGTGGCCACAGATGTAGTCGCCACTCTCCACCCCCCTGCCCAGACAGTTTTTTTAGCATCGTTCCAGGACATAAGCATGGAATGAGTTATTCTCCCGTAGTCCTGGCGACTGACAAATACATGGCCCCCTCGAATGGCCTCAAAAATGGCAGGTGTCACGCATGAGCGCCATGGGCTGAATCAAAGTTACACAGGAGATACTCCTGTCCGCCTTTTATCATAAAAAAATCGTTAGGCCTTTCTCTATTATACAGTCGGCCCCAACATGTGCAGGCTGGAATTCCAACGGGTGGAAACATCGCATATCAGAGTGTTTTGGGAGGGGGCCTTTCTCCCGCTGCAATCGAAGGGGAATTCCGGGCTTTGTGGGAAATGGATAAAGTGCATCCAGTTTCCTGGCCATTTTCAGAATTTTCTAAAGATGGGTGGAAGATTTCAGGAACTTTTCACAACCAGATTGAACACATGCGCCAGCAGGGTATAGGGCCCCCTCCTCGTGCAGCGCGGACATCATGTTACTTCCATTGTCCGCCCACCATGGTTCCGTTTTTGCAGTTGGCGCGGAGAAAGCCACACATCGATTTTTGCTACATGACGCGGAGCATTCCTTCCTGGTGACTTGTTCGCCGAGCAAGCCAGGTGTAAACTGCGTGACACCGCTGTGCCCTACACTGTGGTATGATGGGCAGACTTGGGGGCGGATGGGGTGGGGTGGAGGAGGAGGAGCGGACTTTGGACCCGGGGAGCCGCATTTGCAACTGGAGGGAAAAGCGGCGTCCCCTTAAAAATTTTGGTGGCCGGCAAAAGCACTTCACCCTTGGGCAGTAAAGGACATGTACGGGCCCTACCGTATTACAGCTCCAAACCCCACGCTGCGTGCCCCTTTGGGAACAAACGATAAGCTCAAGGATGGTCCCCCTTCTGTTCTACATATTTAGGGAAGTGCTGGTACCCCTTTTTGGAAACTAAATTACACTTAAAAATCTCCATCTTGGCTCGGAAAGGGGGGCCTTTTAGTTCTATAAATGCAGATCCACCATTTGGAAAGGGGGGACTGCAGTCCAACAACTTGGACGAGCAGGGTCGCTTCTGCCCCCTTAGGAGGGTTGGGACCATATTGTTGTCTCTTCGCAATCGCCTCGCTGAAGAACTCGCCATGATACGAGGGCAGGGGTCTGGCCCGGGGGAAAAATTTTCAAAGAGAAACACCATTTTGAAGGGGGTACCTTTTGGGAAACGGGGGGCCCCCCTTTGGAAGGGGGGGGCCCCACTTGGGGGCCCGCTCCCCCCGGGTTTTTTGGCGGGGCCCGGGAATGGCCCCCCCCACATTCTTGCCCCAGTTTTCTCCCAAAAGGCCCACCGGGTTGATGCAGCCAGAGGACAGGGGGTGGGGAAAATTTTTAAAAATTTTTTGGGGAAAATTTTTTTAAAAAATTTTAAATAAAATTGGTTTTTCTTTTTAAAAAAATGACACCCCCGATCTGATTTTCCCCGCCAACGCTCAGCACGAGTGACTATGCCGTGCTCCTCGCTGACCCCTGTGCCGCTACTTTTTTGGACCTGCTAAGGGGGTTTTTCCCCCGGGCCCATCCCCTGCCGACCCACAATGCTGCTTTTCTATGCCAGGGCCCCAAAAACCCCATTTGCGGGCGCGCCCTCCCTGAGGAAATTTACCCCTTTCCCCGACATGAGAAGCCCTTGCCTCACCGGCTCCCAATGCGCTGGGCTAATCTCATCTTTTGTTTTTAAATCTCATGCTGTCCTTCCCCCGGTCATGGTATGCGACGCGACCTCTTACAACATGATCCCATCCATCTAAACTCAACTTTCCCACCTACTGCAAGAAGCGGGGGATTTTGCCCCATTTCTTCCCTGCCCAATAGCTCTGCTGCCCCCCTCAAATGTTTTATCCTCGCTATATAGTGGCGCTGAGCCCCGAACATAGTAATCTTGGGGAGGGACCGGGTGGGACTGAGGGGGTTTTAGGACGGGGAGGGGGATCCCCTAAGGGTTTGTGTCGACATTCCCCCGACTCTTGGTGGGGTTGTTTAGATGTCATCTGGGAGGAAAGGGTACCTAGTCAAGCAATCAAGAACCCTTTGGGTTTCGAATAACACCGGGGCCCCTAGATGACGCGGCAGTTTTTGGGCCCCACCGAAGACCCCGCTGCAACATCCCCCTTCGTGCTGCGACCTGGGCCGCTCCAAAATGTTTGGCCTCTGCCACCCGAGGTAAGAGCCTGCCTCCCCCTGTCTGACATACTGTTTGTTTAAAATGTACAGACATGTTTGAAAAAGAAATCTTATATAAAAATACACCCCTGATTTGACTCCAATGAACCCAGAAACAAGTTGGGGAAACCCCTTTGGATATAAATTTCGCTCCACAAAATGGCCAGGAAAAATTTACTTGTAGTGTCATTTAAAAAACTGTGTATTTTACTGAATGTAAAACCAAAAAGGCTTAATTAAAACTTCGATATAAATTTTGCTACAAAGGCAAAATTGCTTCTTTGGGGGTGAAAAAGAAGTTTTTTTACTAATACAACTGCAGAAAATACTTAGTTAACCCTTGGATGTAAAATTTCGCAAAAAAATTGGCAATCAAAAACTACGAACTTTTAGCGGTACTATACGGGATTTTACGGTACACAGCAAGAGAAAAACTTGTAATTAACCTTTTGGTTATGAATTTTGCTACAGGGAAAATTCCTTTTTTGCCGGGGGAAAAAGACGGTTTCTTTTTGTCACCACGAAACAAACAACGCTTAATTTAACCCCCGGATGTAAATTGCCAAAAAATTACACCCAAAAAAACCACTTTTTTGCTGTTAAATGCGTTATTTTTTCTAATAGCAAGAAAAAAACTTGTAATTAACCTTTGTTGTGAAAATTTTGCTACAGGCAAAATTTTTTTTTTTGCCCGGTAAAAAAGATGCTTTTTTAGTCACCACACAGCAGAACAACTCTTAATAACCCCTGGGTGTAAAATTGCCAAAAGAATTGAGCAGCCAAAAATACCACTTTGACGATTACAATGGCTTTTATTTTTTGCACACAGCAAAGAAAAACTTGTAATTAACCTTCGGTTTGAATTATGCCCGGAAAAATTTTTTTTCTCCGGGAAAAAGACGGTTTCTTTGCACCACAGCAGAGAACAACGCTTAATTTAACCCCTGGATGTAAAAATTCCAAAAAGGGTTGCACCAAAAAAACCAGCTTTGTCGGTTACAATGGGGGTTTTTTCGCTACAAAAAAAGAAAAAACTTTTAATTAACCTTCGGTTGGATTTAGCTACAGGGAAAAAGCTTTTTTTTGCCGTGAAAAAATGGTTTTTTTTAGTCACCACAGCCAGAACAACGCTTTAAATTTAAACCCCTGGATGTAAATTTCGCAAAAGAATTGAGCAGCCAAAAATGAAGTTTTGTATTTAAAAAACGCTGTTTCTTTTTAAAAGAAATAAACAGGAATAGGGTTAGTCACCCTTGGGTATTTTAATGTGCTGTCAATACTTAAAATGTATATGCAGCTCCTGGACCCCACTGGCTTTAGATCCCAAAACCCCACAAAAAAAGAAATAGAACTTTAAAAGAAAGTTTTGAACAACTTGACACCCCCCAAAAAAAGCTGTATAAAAAGATTCTTTAGAAATATCATTAGACCGTGGAGCACCTTCCCTAATCATACAGGAGAGCGGATAGCCCCCGCGCGCGCCCGGGGCTTATATAGTGCGGTGACTCACAGAACCCGCGGTCTCTGATTGGCTTTATCTTTTCAATGTCATGTAGGCTTTTCCCCTTTTTCCTCCCAGAGTTCTTGCCTCAGAACGCCATGTGCTCCAGCCCTTTTTCAATCAAAAGCATACTTCTTTTACGCGAATACCCCCCAAAATTCGACTTCGTTCCCAAAACCAAAGTTTTCCCCCAATTCAAACGAATTCCCTTCGTTAGAAACAAATTTGCCCCTCCTCCCCGTCAAAGAGCAGGTGCGCTGCTGCACTATATTGCACTCTTTAGCAAAGAAACTCATTTTTTCAGCTACTGGTGTGAAAGAACTTTACAAATGTGTAAATTGCGCAAAAGAATTGAGCAGCCCAAAAAAACCCGTTTGACGTGTTACAATGGCGTTTTTTTAGCTACACAGCAAAAAAAACTTTTAATTTTAACCCTTTGTTATGAATTATTACAGGGAAAAAAGCTTTTTTTTCCGGGAAAAAGACGGTTTCTTTTAGTCACCACGCAGCAGAACAACCTTAAATTTAAACCCCGGATGTAAAATTTCCAAAAAAAATTGACAGCCAAAAAAGAATGGTATTTTTAAATTTTAAAATGCTTTTTTTTTTAAATGAATAAAGGAACAGGCTTAGATCACCCCCTTTGGGAAATCAATGTGCGTGAGCAATAGCATTAAAATGTATATGCACTTTCATGGACGCACACTGGACTTCAATCCAAAACCCCACAAAATCAGAAATAGAACTTAAAGAAGCAGTCTCTGGGGCAAGCTTCACCCCCCAAAAATCGCTGTATAAAAATGAGTTCTTTTTAAAAATACCATTATAGGTTTTAGCGATTTTACGAAAAGTTGAAAACGGCAAGGTTTTTTTGGGATCGAAATTTCCAGATATCGATAATTTGGTTAAAATCTGTGATCACTATTAAGATCGCGCCTTTTTCGGCGCTTCCGAATTTTTGGGGGCCACAAAAGAGTTTTCAGAATAGAGCAGGGGGATGTGTGTGCGACGTCTGACTGGGATGTGTATGTTGCGTTGGCTGGAAAAAATCACATGACCCGTTTTACATGAACGCGTTTCCTGTTTCAGCCTCGTGTCCCCCTCAGCGCCATAGGGATAGGACCCGCCTTGCCTGTGGCCAAACAGCTCGCAAAAAAAGTCTATTTTTGCACAAGAAACCCACTATTAGCTGTGATCCTTCCAAATTTTGTTAGATTAGAATTTGAACATTTTATGTAGTTAGCTAGAGAATTTTAAAAAAGCTCTACCGCTGTAAATTCACGGGGGTGGGAGCGGGGGGGCCCCCGCGGGCGAACACAGTCAAGCTTACTAAAAAAAACACTGGATAAAGTTCACCAAGACTTTTTGTAGCTTGTATGGGAAAATCTTTTTTATTAACGTTT
>JAODAL010056061.1:0-23532 GCA_025379985.1 Phyllomedusa bahiana | reverse complement strand
TCAGACACAATTTAATTAAGATTTTTTTTTCGGGACGTCTAAAATTTAGGGTGAATACCCGAGAGCGCTGTTGAATGGGGAGGGGTTTGGGAAATTAATTGTAGAAGAACAAAAAGAGAAAAAACCTGGTGAAATAAATGTGAACTGTCACTTGAAAGTAATTAAATTTCCTGAAACCTGCAGCCCCGACCCACCATTCCCCAACTACCACCAGCCACAGAAACAAATGCAAAAAAAAGTTAACCTTTTCTCCTCAGCACCGATTGCAAGAAAGTGGCCTACTAGTAGGCGCCAGGTTGTATATGTATATTGTGAGGTTACTAAACAACATCAGATTTCAATAGATTTACCTATTGGGACCAAATTAAAGGATTTTTCTCACTATAAAGATTACTTTCAACATGGGGGGACGGGTAATTGAAAGATTTTCTAAAATATTTGCTTTTATTTTAGTCAGGAAAAAGAGAATTTATCGACTCTGAGCGCACACGGGTTTTCTATGGTTCCCCTATCATTACTCTGCTATCTGTTTAAGTAAGAGTATTGCCCACCATTGTGGGAAGCGCTCGCCTCTAACAAGATTACTTTTGTTTTACAGATCCTCACAGCACATGTAGCTTTGTTTATTTTAAAGCTGCTTGTTTAATGTCCATTTTTACAACACTTTATAGAACCACCTACACCGAAAAGACCAAAGTGAAATAAAATCTGGCTAGGCTGGGGAAATTTGCATGGTGAGAAAACCCCTTTAACAAAAAACATTTTTTAAAGTGATATGGGAAAGCTTTCACAACATTTCCCGGGTGTAGGGGCCAGTCCGCCCGAGGGCCTGCCAAACGAGCGATACCACCTATTTTTGGGGGCATTTTTATAAATGCGTGAAATCACCGTCGCAGGCCACCAAACCTTGGCGGGCCACGTTGGCCTGTGGACTGTATTTTGCAGCCTGTGATACATCATCACTTCCAACTGGTCACCCTTTCAAATTCCAATGTTCTTATAAAGACAGAAACTGAATTTTTTGCATTTGTCAAATTTTTTGTGGGTTTCCAGATATTCATTATTAATGCTTAATATCTTTTTTAAAGTTTTAAAATCCTTTTACATACTTCAAGCACAGTAAAACACTTTCTTCAATAAGTCTAAATACGCTTTCAGTGAAATATTATAGTCCAACCCAATGTCTTTACAGCGTCAGAAGCCCGAAGTAAGCTGCAGCCCAAGCGTGCAATCTCCCTTGCCCTCCTCTCGTTTTTTCACCTCAGGTTGGACTAAGGCTATTTTACCCCGGCCCTTGCGGGACGTATTTCGCCCCGCAAATTACCCGTGGTTTTGGGGGTGGGGGGGGGGGCGGCCGGCAAACCCGCCCGGCCCCATAGCATGCATTACCACGGGGCCGAATACGCTGTGAATAAGTACATTTCACTTCCTCCCCATCGCCGTATTGTCAGCAGGGAGAGGAGACGTAATCCTAGTTCCTATGAGAACTGTGGATTACCGAATGACTGGGACGGATTCGGCGCGAATTAGGGCTGAAAAAAGTCCCAAATAACCGTGAAAAACATAACTAATTTTTCACCTGAAAGCGTTACTTCTAGATTTATTAAGAAAGTGATTACTGTGCAGTAACGTATGTAAAAGTGATATTAAACTTATAAAAAACGTATTAAGCATTAATACATTAATACGACAACCACATATATGAAATGTACTATGAGGATAAGGGAAAACCTGTATGTTCCCGGGAAAAAGGTAACCGTGTATGACTTATGGGAGGGGGGTCAAACTGCGGCCCCCCAGCTTTTGGAAACACAACTCCCCTCATGATTATATAATCTAACAGTGGGGTTGATGGAGTTGTAGTTTCCCCAAAACTGGAGGGCCGCAGTTGGATACCCCGCTTATGCTAAGGAAAAAGGTGGAAAAATTTTGGGGATTGGAGGGCTGCATTTGTGTCAACCAAAAAAACCCTTTACTGCAATTTCTCTGTGCTCCAAACTGGGTTATTAACAAACTCCCAATAAAAAGTGGAGATTAACAATTTCGAAAATAAAAGGGTTTTAATTATATCTTAAGATTCAATCTTTATCTTGGGACAAAATTTTTCATCCACCCTTTTTAAAAGATATTGCAAAGCCATGGCAACAGAATTTATTAAAAGGTAAAACTCTGCATTGGGTTTTGCATACACGGGGACAGACAGACTTTGGTTCTTGCCTTATTTGGTTCCAATCTTCAACAGTAGGGGGAAAATAAGATTCAAAAAAGTCCTATCCTCTTTCCCTTCATCTACATTTTCCCCACCCTTGGTTTAACTTTATGGGGCATAAGTCTTTTTTTTTTATCTGCACTAACTAAATGAGGAAGCCACATTGTTAAGGGGGACAAAACACAAGTGGGCCGCAAATTGCCTTGAACCACATAAGGGGCACTTTTCCTGTGTTTTTTAATTGCAAAATTTAAAGGCCCCCAATAAGTTGTCAAAACTCATGACCACTGACAAGATTAAAAATGAAAACGTTAAAGGATGCGGTTTTTTTAACAGTCTTGACCCCAAATTCCTGCAGTCCTAAGGCAAATTAAAAACACAAGTGTAACATGGGTATTTTAGGGGACACTGAAAATCAGAGCTCCATGTATATATTACCCTTAAAGGGGGTTTTCCTATCTGCTATCTCACAGAGTCTGCTCTTCAGTAGCAGCTTCAGGCTCACACTCCGGCTTTCCTGTTCATCCGGTGCGTGGTTCTACAGCAGTGACTGACCTTTCAGCTCTGGCTAATTCCTAGCAAGTGTTTCTCAACTCCAAGTCCTCAAGACCCACGCAACAGGTCCAAGTTTTCATAGGATTTCCTTCAATATGCCACGGTGTTTAATTTATGGTCAGTGCATTCTATGGGATACCCTAAAACAAGACCTTTGGTGGCCCTTGAGGACTGGAAGTGGGGAACACTGTGTTAAAAGGGACATTGGTGATGGAGGGTTTAAAAGAGCAGGGCACAATGCTACATAGATCTAAGGGGTTGAACGTTTGTTAGTGAAAAAATAAACAAGCTGCTGTGCTGCTGAATAAATACCACAGGGAGTGACGGTTCCATCCATCCAGAGCTACTAGAGCAGGAAGAGTTGGTTGGTAACCTAGGGAAAGCTTGTGACCAGAAGCGGAGAATAAGAACACGCTCTAACCAAAACTGGAACATCTAATGTGTTTTTGGTAATAGATTTATTTACCTTTGCCAACTAAATTACTCGTTCTCCTGATATATTCAGAGTCGAGTCACAGAATGACTCCTCTGACTATTTATTAGGTTAATAAGCAGCTATACAATGTGCATCCGAGTTAGAGGAAACACTTAAACTCTTCACCCAAGGGAACGTATACAGTGTAGCTGGAGTATGCATTAAGTGCAGGTGAGTTATTGAAATTTAACAAATGTAAAGAGGTTCTCTGACTAATAGACCTTTTCGATAAAATATGAGAACCCCGGGGACGTCAGCTGAATCTGCAGGTACTGCTTCAGCTGATGTTTTTTTTTTTATCTAGCGAAGCTGAGGCCAGCTAGGCATAGGTCTCTGTCCTTTGCTACGCATGATGGAATAATTTTGAAGGCTGACTGCCAGGTACACACGGATGACTTAAAGGTTGTCTCACTACAATCGTTAATCTTACCCCAGTCCTGTTTTCAGAATCATTTTTGAATCAGGGGCATATCACTGGCTACTATAGGCCTGCATGACGAGCAGCTGAGGACACCAGTCTGAGTCTGTAGCTCTAGCGTCCAGCGACTGACAACCTATCAGGAGAGATCAGAACAGGTCTGTAGCTATAGCGACCTACAAAAAAGAAAATAAAACTAGCAGCCTATCAGGCTATAGGCGACCTGAGGAAGCCTGATGCAGTCCATACAAGAGGGGATATCTATGAATAGGAAGGACACTGTTTATGGACACATATTGCAAAGTGACTTGTTTTCTCAAGATCTTTAACACAAAAAGCAGCAATCCATGTAGTGAGACAACCCCTTTTAAAGAATAGAAATTCTGCCACTTCCCTCTTCTAATCTTACAAATTAGCTTAAAAATCCCCATTAGCAATGATCGTGTAGAAGGAGCCTGCAGTGGGTAATAAAATCAAAGAGCAACTATACTCTAACAAAAATTATGTATGGACACAATAGGGATTTAAGTATAAATATAGTCCTAATGGCCAAATAATACTATTTATCCGTTCCAAGCTTGTGTTCATGAGCTCTTAAACCCATAGCTCTAAATTAAAATATTTCCCTGCCGCTTGGTTATGGTGGTAGACATAGTTTTTTCGCTAAAAAGAGCAAATCAGGAAGCTCATTATTTGTTGGTAATACTAACAGTTCTTCCCTAAACGTCAGTATCCCAGACCAAAAACACCCAGGTAAACATAATTGAAGTTAAATGGCCTGACCCTGATTCATGCTGTTGCAGAATGGTAAAGCAAGGATCTAACGCTGTAACAGTGGCAATAAACACTCACTCCACTGGGAAGTTCACGCGATCAGCTTTTCGTGCTTTGCAGTGTGACCTTTATGACCTTTATATTTGCTTTTATTTGCAGCGCACAGATTCAGGACTTCTTCGAGGAATCAAAGCTTTAGCGCACACAGCTGATGGGGTTCACGGGATGGGGACGCTTTTTCTAATACCAAGTCATCGGCCGGAACACATTTCACACTGAGATAGAGGACAATGTTTTGAACTAAGGCAATGAACATCTCATTTTCACTCTTCAGCACCTGTACAATCTGCAGCCCATCTCAAATATTCACACTCCTCCCAGAGAGGAAATTCAGACTCGTCTTTGCTGTCAATGAAAGTCTTAGTGGTTCGTGCTCTTCTGTATCATATCCATTTTTTAGAGGCCCTGGCGAACATGTTATTAATAAGGACTTAATAAAGTCGTGTAACGAAACTCAATGTGCAAGGTGAACTTTATTACCTATTATTTATTTAAAACTGCTGAATGCAAATAACGTTCCAAAGTCTTCAGGTGCCAGATGGGAAGTGTGTGAATGGTAGCAATTAAACATCCGAGGAAAAAGTTATAGAAAAGAAAATGGTAGAAACAAAAGGTTCAAGTTGCCTAGAAAATACTTAATATTTCCTTCCAGAAAGCAATAAATATTCACTACAAACGCAGGCAACTTTTATGAAAAGGGGGTTGCCCTCACTTTAGGCTAAGCTAGAACTCCCATTCAATTCATGGGAGAGCCCTGAACACCTTCCCATTCAGAACATACAGAGGTTTGAGGCTCGTTTAGGAGACAGTGAGGGTCCCTCAGAGGTGGGACTCAGACCATCAGAACAATGATATCTAAGCGATATGCCATCATGGTCTACAATTGGAATAAGCGGTTGCATTCACACAGTCTGGTTTTTGGAGCAATTATTTTACGCGTTTTTTTATGCAGGAAGGTACAACAGTTAATGCTGTACATTGTTGCCATAGACAAATCGACGGCAAAAAATCGTGGTAAAAATCACGATTTTGCCCGCAAATTTTTTGTTTGCAGCAAAATCGTGATTTTTAACCACGATTTAGTCGCGATTTCTGTGCAACAATGTACAGCATTAACTACTTACCTTCTGCACAAAAACGCATTAAAAAAGGCACCAAAAACGCACAGTTGAAAGCACCCTAACTTCCCTATCAAGATAGGAAAAATGATATTGCTAAAAGACTGCAGTCTATAATTGAACAAACATTCAATGCAGCTGAGATCAACGACAAATAAGGGCACATTCTGCAATTTTGTAACCCAGCTTTGAGTGGCACCGAACCTCTAAAAGTAGATCTTCAACCAAAAAAGAAACCTGGCTACACTCTGATACCATTTGTGTACAGGCAGTCCCCGACATACACAGTTCCCAACATACCTCTGTCCCCCTTGTTTAAATCGGAGACTTAGGGGCATGCTGGCGTTTGTAGTTCCATGTTCCACGGCAGATAGTAGCTGTGGAACGACAAGTTCCAGCATGTCACAACAGCACGAGGTGAAAATGAGGTGAAATCTTCTTAACATGGGCACAGATAGCAAAAAAAAACAACCCTTCCCTGCACTATCCAAACCTAAAAAAAACCTTTTGTGCTGTAGTTACATTTAATAAATATACCTGTTCTAACTTGGATACAAATTATATCGTCATTCAAATTCAAAAAACAGTGGCACATCATGGACTAAAGTAACTAACAAAAAAGAACATAGAGGAACTATGGAAAAAGCATTACTGTCTAACAAGGATATATGGAAAAAAAAATGAGTTCTTTGTTCACACTTCTGCCATAACTGCTTAAGCCCACTTCCGAAACTTCACCGTGAAGTTGCCGGTCTGAATATGACCCAATAGAGGTAACTTACGTTAGGAGGAGAGTAACAAGACGAAGACCCACTTGCCTGAGGTCCCGGTGAAGTCTTTCGGAAGTGGGCTTACAGTTCTGGCCAGAAGTGTGAACAAAGAACCTCATTTATATCCCATACATATCCTACGTTTTAGCATAATACTTTTTTCCAAAGTTCCTAGGAATCCAGATTTGGGAAATGCGTCGGGAGACTAGGGAGACTATATATTTTTTTGAAATCTCTCTGTTGTGTATACCCATTTTGCCCTAATTTATAATACTAGAAGTTATCTAGGGTGTAAGCCGGCTCATTGTGGGGCCGCCTTATCGGGCGAATAACTCCATAAAGGCATTTTCTTAGGGCTTTATATAGGTACTTTATTGAGGCCAGTTTACTTATTATATCAAGGACAAGTTTCGGAAAAAAATTGAATATCCAATTCCCTCTGGTGACTGATATCCGGTGTAGGATTGGTGAATATCTCCTGTGGAAGATAAGTATACTCCCTCTTTCTATCTTACATGTAATTAGTTGTTTTTTTGGAAATAAGGGAACAGTGTGTTTATATTTTAGTTTTAACTAATTGAAATATAAGCTTTGATGTCTTTTATATTGGGGTTATAACAGACATTTGTTCTTCACAATGTCCAAGTTGGCTCAAGGGTCAATGCTTTGAATTTTTGTGGGACATTGTGCTTTGAAAATGCAGCTATACTACAGGTCCTCATTAATAAAAAAAACATGTGTTTCTTACTAACAGACCATTGTTCTATCACAATGCTCCAAAGTGGCTCAAGGGTTCATGCTTTGAATTTTTGGGGGCAGTTTGCTTCGAAATGCAGCTAACTCACAGGTCCTATTAAAAAAAAATGTTGTTTCTAACAGACATTTGTTTCATCACAATTGTCGAAAGTGCATCAAGGGTGATGGTGCTGTCTGAAACAGGAATAGGTAGACACTGTTTAATAAGACACATATTGCAAAATGACTTGTTTTTGCAAGACTTTAACATAGCTATCAACCCTGTATTGAGAACAAAACCCATTTTATACAATTAAAAAAAGAGAAACAAAGACATGGTGGGATTCCATCCTATTTTAAAAATTGTTTTCTAGAATTAAACTACTAAAAAACATGCATGAACAAATAGCTGTAAAAAAAATACCTAAGAAATGTACAAGTGAGCTACAGGAAAACTTGTCCAATGTAGGTAATTCAGAGGACAAAGAGAATGGTGCACGACAGAGAACAAAAGTAGCCAGAGAACAATTTTCCTCCAGCACGTTGAGTAAAATAAGAAAAAGAATGCCAATAAAAAAGGCACTGAGTGGAACAGGAAGCATTAACCACCAGTATTTCCAAGTGAAGCTCAATTGGTCCGCACGTCATAACGGAGAGGCAAGCGCTACCCAGACAGGACAATATATGTCCAGTGAAACTAAAATGGTGGTTAAAAGACCCCTTTTTCCGGGCCTTTTTAATCGGGGGTCATGCGGTTTTGGGGGCCATGCTGTCCCCAGGAAAGGTTAGTAAGTCCAGTAAAAACTAAAATGGGGGTTTAAAACCCCTTTTTTTCCCGGCATTTTTTTAAATTGGGGTCATGATTTGGGGCTATCTGGGGCCCAGCCGGTATGTCAATTCCAGTGAAACTAAAATGGGGTCGAAAGCCCCTTTTTCCGGCACTTTTTAATCTGGGGTCTGCGGTTTGGGGCTCATGCTGGGGCCCCGGAAGGTATAGTCAATGTCAGTGAAACAAAAAATGCGGGTTGAAAGACTCCTTTTCCGGCCTTTTAAATTTGGGGGGTCATGCAGGTTTGGGGGGCTTATGCTGGGGCCCAGGAAGTTATAGTAAATGTCCAGTTCAACAAAAATGGGGTTGAAAGACTCCTTTTCCGGCACTTTTAAATCTGGGGGCATGGGTTTGGGGCTCATACTGCGTTCCAGGCAGGGATATTCAATGCCCATTCAGTAAGTGAGGTTAAAATCATACTGCCTTTGGGCACTTTTTAAATTTGTGGGGATGCGGGTTTAAGGGTCATGCTTGGTACAAACAGGGATGTGAAGGGGTTGTGATTTTTTTTGTGGCTTTTATAACCAAAGTGTTTTGCTAAGATGTAGCAGTATCCATTTGATGTTGTGGATGTTAATTCCAGCTTCTCCAGCCCTTTTGGGTGAAAAAATAAAAGGTGTTGTTGCTCTCCCTGATTTAAAATGTCTCGCTCATAATCGACCCCCCACATGACTATCTTTCTATGATGGTCGACTATCGCTATGACCGATGTCGTGGTCAACAATCGCTAAACCAAATCTTGACCCTGCATCTGACTTGCTGACAGATCCCCTGCAAGATCCGTCTGACACCGCAACTCAGAATCCAGAAACTCTATAGGTCCTGGCTGCTATACACGCCTGTCAAACTGCCTTGACTATTCGCATCGAGGAGATAAAAGTGGACGTATCTCTGCTGAGACATGATGCACAGAAAATGTGTGAGCAAGTAACAGAGGTGGAAAACAGACTCAGTACGTTGGAGGACCAGACTCGTTGTGGAGAGGAGGCTGAAAGAAACATCACAAAGCTCCACAAACACTTGGAAGAAAACACATTGAGGTGATGCAAAAAAGGATTTTTGTTTGTAGAAGCTAGAAGGTCCCCCCCGAGTCCTTTCTCAAAAAACATGTTAATTTCCACGTTTGGTAGAGATACATTTTCAGTGATGTTTGCGGTGGAACACACACATAGAATTCTGCCTAAGCCTCCTCCACCCGGTACACCTTCGTGCACGTTCATAGCCACCAAACTCCTGAACTACAGGGGGCAGAGACCCTCTTAAACTCATAGGAGAAAGGACCCATTCCTGTAGGCAACTTTATATATCCAGATTTCTACATTGACATTCAAAAGAAAAGAGCTCTATTCTTCATGCCCAAACGAAATTTAAAAGAAAGAACTTTATATATGCCATTTCTTACCCCGCCCCGGGCTAAAGTCTCATTGACAATAAGACCTTCTTCTTCGCCAGCCTACAGGAAGCCATTGACTGGTTGGAGTACAATACACAGGCGGGTAGCAGATCACCAAATTATGCTGCTTATTGACCTTACCTAGTCCATCATCTTACATATAACCACTGCATTACTATATTCTTTTTGTTATTTTCTCCAGCTCCCTCCCCCTTTTTCTCCACTTTCCCTCCCTTATCCTTACCTACCCCCCTTTCCTTTTTTTTCCCTTTCTAGGTGCATAAAAAACCCTTTTCAGTCACTGCTTTTCTAAATTTTCTGTTATGGCAAAACCGTTTACTACCCCTTATTTTCTGGGTGTATGTTTTATTGTATGTGCTGGGGGGTTTCTTTTGGGTCATCTGCAGGCAAAGTTATTTGCCACATATTGCACTGTAATTAATAGTTTACTTCATACTGTAGGACTGCTTGGGGATACAAAAGTACGCACAGTTTGGTACTGAGGTAAAGTGGGTAGTGGAAATGGTTGGGTTTTTTAACATGGTGAGAAATGTGGCAAACTTTTGGTTTGCATGGCCCGGGCTATCTCTGAACCTCCTGTTATTTCTGAGTTGGTGTCACCTGATGGGACGCATATCCATAACCCCTAAGCAATACTTCATACCTTTTATTGAACCCTCTACTCCTCTCATATTACTTTCTCAACTGCTGAGATTAAATCTTATCTGTCATCCCTCACTCTTCCTACCTTAGCTTCAGATGATAGGATGATCCTAGATGGCCCAAATCACAGAGCTGGAAATAATAGATTCTATCCAATCCTTCCAGCCATCGAAATCATTTGATAGTTAAGGACTACCGGTCAATTTTATAGGGAGTATGCAGAGTTTCTCACCTAACAGTTACTTGAGGTATATTAGGCAGCTATCCGTGACATGTCTCTACCTCCCTCTATGCGTGAAGCCATTATAGTACTTATTCCGAAACCAGGTAAAGATCCATTATACTGTGACTCTTACCACTCTATTTCTATTCTCCAAACCAACATTAAAATATTAGCTAAATTACTCACTAGGAGATTAAATAAAGTTATCCTGTCTATGAACCAAACAGGCTTTATGCCCGGGAAGTTGACTGCCCCGAAACTGAGATGTTTATTTACAAATCTGCAAGCCACCCATAATGATGTCGCGTCCAGAATGATAGTTTCCTTGGATGCCGCTAAGGCTTTCAACTAGATTTAATGGTCTTGTTTGTTCCTTACCTTAGAAAAGTTTGGCTTAAGCATCACTTTCATAAACTGGGTGAGGTTGCTATATTCTAGTCCTGTATCTAGGGTTGCTGTTCATGGTTGGTTATCCGATTCCTTCTCTTTATGCAGAGGCACTCGGCAGGGTGGCCCTCTGTCCCCACTGCTTTTATCCTTAGCAGTGGAACCCTTATCAGCCAATATTAGGTTAGATGTATGCATCAAAGGCTCATCTATCCCTTCTATATGTGAAAAAAAATTAGCTTGTATGCTGACGACACTTTGTTGTATTTGTCACACCTAAAGGAATCTCTGCACACTTCTTTAAATGTTACTACTGAATTTGGGACCTTTTCAGGATTACTAATTAAATGGTCTAAATATAATATTTTACCACTAGATGTGTCAGTTCCTGTGAAAAGTACCACTGCTGCCCCCTTAGTTTGGCCATCCTATATTATATATCTTGGGATACATGTTTCTAGATCTGCCCAAGATTTTGAAATCATAAATATCACCCCGCTCATTACATTTCTACAAAATAAAATCAATAACTGGAATAGATTTTGGCTACCAACTGCAGCCCAGTCACTTTTACCCAAAATACTATATATACTCCAGCAAGCTCTGGTATATCTACCTACTCGACAAATAAATCACATTAGAGGAATACTACTTTTCTTTGTATAGAATTGCCACAAGCATCGTGTTGCGGCTAAATGCTTAACGGCCCCATGAGATGAAAAGGGAAGCTCCTTCCCTGATATACAATTATATTACTTTGTGGGACAACTGTCACATCTGGCTAGGTGGGGTGCTGAGGAACAGATTAGGGTCCAAACTCTAATTATCTCACCATTTAACAGTAAGTATCTGCTCATTTCATCTTCTCTTCTGTAGCACTGCATATGCTGATGGCAACTTGTGTGACCACCTCATAACTAGACAAGCCATTATGGTATGGAGGACAGTGTGTCATCTTCAGTATGTTGAGGGTATTGACCCATTTTCTCCATTATGGCACAACAAATTATTCCTTGATTTATTTCTTATGTCCCATGAGGTAAATTGGAATAATAAGAGCACATGGCATTTCGCACAAATCTGTTCTACCTTGGGTCTTAAATTATTTCCAAACCTACAAGCGGAATTTAACCGAGCATCATCCCAAGTGTTCACTTATCTCAGGATTAAGCATGCAATTACTTCTCAGCTTAGTCACTCTAACATAGTTGTTAATCAATTCCCTATCCGTCAGCTGCTCCTCTCCCCACCATCTGTCTTAGACCTAGACAGTTTTCATACATGTGGCCCTTGATCTCCCATATCTTTCCCTTTCTCTCACACAGAAGCAGTACAAACTATTTGGTTGCCTCCGAAGATGATGGGAAGATGATTTGGGTTCTTTAAGTGATGAAGTCTGGGAGACCTGTTTCTCTTCCCCTACGAATGTATCTTCAAACTACAGTGACAGGTTGATCCAACTTTTCATTCTGCATAGGTCCTATTATACGACCACCAGACTCATCAAATTTCGGAGTGTTATTTGACCTCTGGCACTTTTTTGCATTTAATTTGGTCGTGTCCACAGATGATGGGGTCTTGGTCTCAAGTTATTACATTTTTGAATGATGTGCTGGGATGTCCAGTTCCTCTTACTCCATTTCTTGCCTTTTTGGGCTTTAGCTTGAACTCCAGTTACACCTACACCTTCGTAATTGAAGTCCTGTATTATGCTAGGAAAGCTATCGCTAAGATATGGCTGGCCTCCAGGCCGCCTTCGACTTCAGAATGGAGGGGAATGATTAACAGTGTATTACCATATCAAAAATGGATATTATATACGTAGAAACTGTATGAACAAATTTGACAAGATGTGGAGTAGATGGTGATTTTCATTTCTATGGAAAATAACAAAAATCTAATTAAATATATGGAACGTTCTGAATCTATGTTCTATGTGATCAGTATTACTTTCCCAGGGACTAATTATTGATCCCTTTCAAATTTGAACACCCTTATGAGTTTCTGTTACAGAAATCTGTAGTAAAATTATCTTCAATTGTCCATTCCGTGGAGATTTAAGGTTTTCTATATAAACATAACATCCACATTCATTTCTATTTGCAGATGAAACCAGTGTACAGCATTTTCCAGACTATAGAAATTATACACCGTATTTTTCCCTTTAGATGCTTATGGAGGAATAAGGCAAATCACAGAAGCTTCTTGGAATAAGAAGTCAAATTGACATTAACAATAAAGAAATATAAAGTCCTTGTGAAATTTGTAGATGAAGGAACTTGAAATAAACTCTACCACTGTCACCAAGTTCCTTATCCTGGGATTCCCCGAGCTGAATGGTTACAAGTTTCCTTTCTTCTCTGTTATTCTCTTCATCTATTCCATGACTATATGGGAGAACCTCTTAATCATTTTACTGGTGTCCACAAGCCAACGTCTCTATTCTCCAATGTATTTCTTCCTTGGACATTTGTCACTGTCAGACATAATCCTTGTAACAAGTATTGTTCCTAAGATGCTGGATGTTATCATAAGAGAAGGGAGCGATATATCTTTTATTTGGTGTTTAACTCAATCTTATGTATATGGGGGAGCAGTGGGCACTGAGTGTTTTTTGCTCACAGCCATGTCTTATGACCGCTACTTGGCCATCTGTAAGCCCCTACATTATACCTCCATGATGAGTGTCAAGGTTAGATACAGCCTGATCCTCTCATCCTGGGGACTCAGCTTTATGTTACTACTTATCTCGCTCATGCTTATATTTGGTTTACAATTCTGTGGACCAAATGTTATTAACCATTTCTTTTGTGACTATGCTCCTATTTTACAACTTTCTTGCTCAGATACAACTGTTCCTGACATTGAAATGATTTTCATCTCTGTTCCAATAGTTCTGTTTCCTTTTCTATGTATTATTATTTCATATATTTATATCTTTATCACTATCTTTAGAATTCCCTCCACATCCGGCCGGCAAAAAACCTTCTCCACTTGTAGCTCTCACTCGGTGGTTGTCTCTACCTTTTATGGGTCCATGCTCACAATCTACATGGTGCCTTACAAAGGACATTCCATGACTTTTAACAAGTTCCTCTCCCTTGTCTACATTGTAATGACCCCTCTTTTAAACCCTATGATATACAGTCTAAGAAACAAAGAGATTCAGTCTTCCATGAAAAAATGTCTGCAGATTTATGACAAGAAAAGCCCCGTGCAGTAGAACATAGAGATGTGAAGATCAAGAAAGAAACCCTGTTTATCTAATATTTTTATGTTCATTGAAAATGTACTATTCTACTGCGAAAATTATTTTATAGCAACAATTATTTGTTCTGTGAATCTTGCTGTAAATGAAATGTAGTTTACAAATCTGTAAATTGCATGGCCAAGGTACAAGGCAGTTTCCAGGTCTCATCTATCACTTCATTCTTCTGCCTCATGTGACTATGGCCCCATTCTGACTTAGTTGCCATCATTACCATTACTTACATATGACAGCCCCCAACTATGAGTTAGGACCCACAACCCGCAGTGCTCCTCTGCCTCATTTTCTACAATCTTTGCTCAGTATTTCTTGGTCAATAAACATTAACATAATTTAATGTGAATCTGTCTAAGTAAAATTATTATCTACTCTTTCTGGTCGGCCGCTAGTCTCGGAGTTGTTCCTGATCTGAGAGCATAAAAGAGCTGAAGATCTGCTAAGATGAAAATTACATACATTACGTTAAAGAATACAGGCCGTCCCCGGGTTACAAATGGGTTTTGGGCTGTAGGTTTGTAAGTTGAATTGTATGTAAGTCGGAACAAGTAAATTTATTAAATGTAACTTCAGTCATTTTTTAAGTATTGGATAGTACAGGGAATAGTGAACACCTCTTTTACATTTATATTGCTATCTGAAGCCCTGGTTAGTTAAGATCTTACCTTAATTTCTGTCTTTCGAGAAAATAATATTGGTCCCACACACCTTAGTTAGAACAGTGTACAGTACAAAACATTTAAACACTGGTACTAATCTATATCCAGAAGTAACTAATCATACAGGTGGAGATTAGTACATGTGTGTTAACATGTGTGGTGTGGCATGCTGGCACTTTTAGTTTCACATCCAGGCAGCTGCTTTGAAACTAAAAGTGCCAGCATGCTACAGCACAGCACAACATGTTAAACACATGTACTTTACTAACCTGCAGTCTTATACTGTAGTTAACAGCTACTCAGCGCTAGTTCCAGTGATAGGAATAGAGCTACCCTTTTACTTAGCACTATTCCCAGTGATAGTAGTAGTTCTGCCCTGGTACTCAGCACTATCTCCAGTGTGCTGTATTCTGATCATCATGGAGCATGTGCTAGGCACATTCTCCTAACCACAGACTATTGCTTAAATTGTGCTCATAATATTCAAGTGTCCTCCGATAGTAATGGGGCAGCCTGAACCTCTTTGCAAATAAGTGCCATGGAGAACAGAATCTCAGTGAACCAGTGCTTGACATTGATGGCAGCGCCCAGTATCCTGACCCAGTTTGGGGTAAGCTAAACTGGGTCAGGATACTGGGCACTGCCATCAATGTCAAGCACTGGTTCACTGAGATTCTGGCTGAAGTCACCAAGCTTATGCCTGGGATGTTCTCCTGAGCACAGACTAGTTGGGCAGTGGTGCCAGTAGCACAGAGAAGTGCCATGGTGAGCAGTAGTGTTGAGCGATTACGTTGGCCATCGACATCGGTCGATGGTCGATAGCCGACCATCGTCGACAAGATATTCGATGGTCGATGGTAGATTATGATCGATGACCAATAAAGTCTATGGGAGAGCAACAACACCTTCATTCTTACACCCAAACAGGGCTGGAGAAGCTGGAATTAACATCCACAACAGTTAAATGGATACGTGCTACATCTTAGGCAAAAGCCACAGAAAAAAAATCCCACACCATTCACTATCCCTGTCTTTCACCACAGCATGAGCTTTAAACCTGCATGACCCACAAATTAAAATGTGCCAGAAGGCAGTATGATTTGAACCACCATTTTACTTGAACTGGACATTGAATATCCCTGTCCTGGAACGCAGCATGAGCCCCAAACCTGCATGACACCCAGATTTAAAAAGTGCCGGAAAAAGGAGTCTTTCAACCATCATTTTAGTTTCACTGGACATAGACTATCCCTGTCCTGGGCCACAGCATGAGCCACCAAACCTGCATGACCCCAGATTTAAAAGTGCCGGAAAAAGGAGTCTTTCAACCACCATTTTAGTTTCACTGGACATAGACTATACCTGTCCTGGGCCACAGCATGAGCCCCAAACCTGCATGACCCCAGATTAAAAAGTGCCGGAAAAAGGAGTCTTTCAACCACCAGTTTAGGTTCACTGGACATTCACTCTCCCTGTCCTGGGTAGCGCTTGCCCCTCCATATGAGTGCGGACCAATTGAGCTTCACTTGGAAATACTGGTGGTTAACGCTCCTGTTACACCCAGGTGCCCTTTTTCTTGGAATTCTTTTTCTCATTTTACTCAATGTGCTGGAGGAAATGGTCTCTGTACTTTGTTCTCTGTCCGTGCTCCATACTATATGTCCTCTGAATAACCTACATCTGGTCAAGTTTTCCTGTACCTCCCTTGTACAATTCAGAGGAATTTTTTTACCAGCTATTTTGTACATGCAAGTTTTTTAGTAGTTTAATTCTAGAAAAAACATTTTTAAAATAGGATGGAATCCCACCATGTCTTTATTTCTCTTTTTTAATTGTATTAAATGGGTTGTCTCAATACAGGGATTGCTAGCTATGTTAAAGATCTTGCAAAAACAAGTCATTTTGCAATATGTGTCCATTAACAGTGTACTATCTATTCCTGTTTCTGACAGCACCATCACCCTTGAGCCACTTTTGACAACTGTGAAGAACAAATGTCTGTTAGAAACAACCTTTTTTTTTATAATAGGACCTGTAGTATAGTTGCATGTCACAGCAAAATGTCCCCAAAAATTCAAAACATGACCCATGAGCCACTTTTGACAATTGTGAAGAAACAAATGTCTGGGTTTGAAACAACATTTTTTTATAATAGGACCTGTTAGTATAGCTGCATGTCACAGCAAAATGCCCCCAAAAATTCAAAGCATGACCCTTGAGCCACATTGGACAATTGTGAAGAACAAATGTCTGTTAGAAATAAAATTTTTTTTATTTAAAAGGACCCGTAAATATAGCTGCATGTCACAGCCAAAATGCCCCAAAAATTCAAAGCAGACCCTTGAAGCCACTTTGGGGCAATTGTGAAGAACAAATGTCTGTTAGAACAACATTTTTTTTATATAGGACCTGTAGTATAGCTGCATTTCAAAGCAGCATGACCCAAAAAAAATTAATTAAAAATGACTTCTCAGCCACTGTTAAAAATTGTGAGGGAGAAATGCCCCTTACAAGCCACATTTCTTTTCCAACGGACCATGATTATCGCTTTAACTCACAGCAACATGACCCCAAAAAAATTATAAATATGACTTCTCAGCCCCTATTAAAATTGTGAGGGGGAAAAAGCCCCTTAAAAGCCACATTACTGTTCCAAAGGACCATGATATTGCTGTATCTCACAGCTACATGACCCCAAAAAATTATAAATATGACTTTCAGCCACTATTAAAATTGTGAGGGAGAAATTCCACTTAGAAGCCACATTTCTGTTCAAAAGGACCATAATTATAGCTGTATCTCACAGCAACATCAAAAACCATTGACAATGCGAAAACTTCTAAACATAAAGTGAGTAAATGGAATACGGTGTTGTCATGATACCTTGCTGTCTTTTACCGTCTCCTCACAGCAAACCAAACAAAATGAACTGTTTGGGAAAAGAGAATAAAAATTGCAGTAAGAAATGATCATTTTATAAAAAAGTTTTCAAGAGGATCATTTCTGTTTGAAGAGGAATGTGAAGTAGAACGGCAACTAATCGGTGACCTCGGGAATTGGGGGCCCCAACATCATCAGAGATCCATGCCTGATTCATCTTGATGAAGTCAAACGATCCACATTATCTGTGGAAAGCCGGATGCGTTTGTCTGTATGACTCCCCCAGCTGTGCTGAAGGTCTGCTCAGATATGACGCTGGCTGCTGGGCAGGGCAACACCTCTATGGCTTGGCGAGCGAGCTGGGCCATTGTCCATTTTGGATACCCAAAAGTCTATTGGGTCGGAACACATCAAAAACATCGGTGTTGGACGCCGTAGTCGTGCACCATGATCTTAAGCTGGTCTCTGTGTGTTGGATGTGTGCCCTGCATTACATGCGTTGGTGAGGTGGTAAATAAAGATTATATAATTCAGTTTTTGACCTCTATAGTATATAAAATATAGACCGCAATAGTGGAGTATAATCGCAGGTGCTTTCCTTGAAAAACCTCGTGTAATAGTCTGAATGAAGGTATACTCCTATACGACAACTATAATCATGTGTCTACAAAACGTATGCAATTTAATAGATATCAACAAAAGTACAATGCATTCGGCTAAATAGCCTTGCTTAAAGACATAATGCAACTATAAAGTGATAACTTGCGGCTTTATGTCTCCAGTCCTGGAGTGACCCAAAAAGTAATCTTCAGCACTAAAATTTGTCCAAGTGCTCTTTACTAGCAGCGGGCAGAGCTTGCTGACAACGTTCACTCGCTGCTGTGATGGCTGTTTGGGGTGTGTGCTATGCTGCTCTGATGCGACTTTTCCCGGGGTCCTCCCCTTTCTCAAGCATAAACAAATACAAGGTGTGTCTTTTTTTTATACATTTTAGTCTGTCCAGCTTTTGGATTATCATGATTTCTAATATAAGACAAAATACACATTAGCTCCTAAACATAGAAGTCATAAAAATACATTAAAAATTACACTCCTCATTCAGCCCTTTTGGGGCTGAGTGAATCGAGTGTAAAGATCCAGTAAACTTCTCGCTTGCAAGAGATTTTTATTAATCTGAGATTCGTCAGTTCCATATATTTGTTCAACAACCTGCCACTTAAGGTCGCAGACATTATTGTTTTGCTTCATAAAAATGTCTAGCTAATGAGCTTTCTCCATATTTTTTAACATCTTTTTTGTTGTCTTTTTTGTTGTCTTTTTTATCTGGTGGAAACAAACCTCCCATTTCTTTGTACCTTCGGATGTTTGATTTATGTTCATTAAGTCAAATTTTTTAATTTTACGTGACTTTGTCCAAAAATATATAATACCACAAGGGCATTTTATTAAATAGATTATATTTTTTGAATCACATGTATGATAGCCCCTAATGTCTATCCCATGGCCCCTCAATGGATGCATGATTTTAGGGCCCTTAATGATACCTGTACAGTGTTGGCAAGACAGGCAGGGAAATGTACCTGTCTGAACAATTCCTAATCTCTGTTGTTTGTTAGCAGTATTATTAATGAGGTCCGCTCTAATAAGTTGGTTACCAATATTTTACCTTTTTTTATATACAAATTTTGGAGGTATCCCAAAAATAATCTACCATATTTAGGATCTCTTTGCAAAATCTTCCACCATTTTTTAATCGTGTTTTTAATCATTCTAGAATGGCTATCATATGTAGAAATAAATAGGAGATTATCTTTGTCTTGCTTACTTTTAATTTTTTCTTTCCTCAATTTTTGTACATTAAATTTTAGCAATCTCCTCACTCAATATTTTAAGTTGTTCTCTATTATATCCTTTCTGTGAAAATTTGTAAAATCATATCATAGCATTTTTTAATATTCTTCATCATCCGTACATATTCTCCTTATACGGATAAATTGACTCTTTGGTATGCCCTTGAAAATTTGTGGTGCAGGGAAAACTCTGTCTGGGTAACAGGTTATTTTATCGATAGTTTTCCTGTATAATTTTTGTTTGCAAAAAATTTCTATTCTTCCTTATTTCTAATCTAAATTTCTATTTTCTCCTTATTTTTAGTAATGGTAAATTGTATAGATGGATGACACAAGTTAAGGTATTCAAAGAAATTATTAAGGGCTTCCTCCGATCCATTCCACACTAAGAAGACATCGTCCACATATCGCAGCCAAACCGCGACATGGGGAACGGTCCTCAAAAGTGTGAACGAATTTTTCTTCAAATTTAGACATGTAAATATTAGCGAAACTAGGTGCGGCTGGCGATCCCATACTAGTTCCCTGTTTCGGGAAAGGTAGTAGTCTCAAACAAATCTAAAATAATTTTAGACAGTATGATATCTAGTATTTGCATTAGAAACGCTAAATGTTGATTACTAATGGTGCTATCCTGCATAAGTTTCTCTCTGACAGCTTCCTTTCCCTCATCCTGTGGAATACAAGTATAAAGATTTTTAATATCCAAAGTGCAAAGAATAGTATCATCAGAAATTTCTGGCTTTCAATTTTCTGAGAAAATCACTGGTGTCTTTAAGACATCCCAGTAGTTTTTTCACAATTCTCTGTAGAAAGTTGTCAATATATAGAATAATGGCTCAAGGATAGAATTTTATTCCCGAGACTATCGGGCGACAAGGGGTTTATGTAAATCCTTATGAATTTTTGGGGTAAGGTAAAAGTAGTGGGACTCCCGGGATGATCACACATCAAAATTTCTAAACCATCTTTTTATCTATAATACATAGTTCTAATGCTTCGCCAAAATTCTAAGGATTTACATAAACCTCCTTGTCGCCCGATAGTCTCGGGAATAAATTTATCCTTGAGCCATTAGCTCTATATATTGACAACTTTCTACAGAGAATTGTGAAAAAACTACCCGGGGTGTCTTAAAGACACCAGTGATTTTCCTAAAAATTGAAAGCCTAGAAATTCTGATGATACTATTCTTTGCACTTTGGATATTAAAAATCTTTATACTTGTATTCCACAGGATGAGGAAAGGAAGCTGTCAGAGAAGAAACTTATGCAGGATAGCTCCATTAGTAAACAACATTTAGCGTTTCTAATGCAAATACTAGATATCTACTGTCTAAAAATTATTTTAGTTTTGGTAGGACTACTACCTCCAGAAAACAGGGAACTAGTATGGGATCGCCAGCCGCACCTAGTTCGCTAATATTTACATGTCTAAATTTGAAGAAAAATTCGTTCACACTTTTGAGGACCGTTCACATGTCGCGGTTTGGCTGCGATATGTGGACGATGTTTTTCTTAGTGTGGAATGGATCGGAGGAAGCCCTTAATAATTTCTTTGATACCTTAACTTGTGTCATCCATCTATACAATTTTTCCATTACTAAAAAATAAGGAGAAAATAGAATATTTAGATGTAGAAATAAGGAAGAATAGAAAAATTTTTTGCAAACAACACTATACAGGAAAACTATCGATAAAAATAACCTGTTACCCAGACAGAGTTTCCATGCACCACAAATTTTCAAGGGCATACCAAAGAGTCAATTTATCCGTATAAGGAGAATATGTACGGATGATGAAGAATATTACAAAAATGCTAGTGATATGATTGACAAATTTTCACAGAAAGGATATAATAGAGAACAACTTAAAATATTGAGTGAGGAGATTGCTAAAATGAATGTACAAGAATTGAGGAAAGAAAAAATTAAAAGTAAGCAAGACAAAAATAAACTCCTATTTTTTTTTCACATATGATAGCCATTCTAGAATGATTAAAAAACACGATTAAAAAATGGTGGGAAAATTTTGCAAAGAGATCCTAAATATGGTAGATTATTTGGCATACCTCCAAAATTTGTATTATAAAAAAGGTAAAACTATTGGTAACCAACTTATTAGAGGGGGACCTCATTAATAATACTGCTAACAAACAACAGAGATTAGGAATTGTTCAGACAGGTACATTTCCCTGCCTGTCTTGCCAACACTGTAAGGTATCATTAAGGGCCCTAAAATCATGCATCCATTGAGGGGCCATGGGATAGACATTAGGGGCAATCATACATGTGATTCAAAAAAATAATCTATTAATAAAAAAGCCCTTGTGGTATTATTTTATATTTTGGAAAACGTCACGTAAAATTAAATTTAGCTTAATGAACATAAATTAAACATCCGAAGGTACAAAGAAATGGGGGGTTTGTTTCCACCAGATAAAAAAGACAACAAAAAAGACAACAAAAAAGATGTTAAAAAATATGGAGAAAGCTCATTAGCTAGACATTTTATGAAGCAAAACATAATGTCTGCGACCTTAAGTGGCAGGTTGTTGGAACAAATATATGGAACTGACGAATCTCAATTTAATAAAAATCTCTTGCAGCGAGAAGTTTTTCTGGATCTTTACACTCGATTCACTCAGCCCTAATGGGCTGAATGAGGAGTGTAATTTTAATGTATTTTTATGACTTCTATGTTTAGGAGCTAATGGTATTTTGTCTTATATTTGAAATCATGAGTAATCCAAAAGCTGGACAGACTAAATGTATAAAAAGAAGACACACCTTGTATTTGTTATGCTTGAGAAAGGGGAGACCCGGAAACGTCGCATCAGAGCACATAGCACACACCCCAAACAGCCATCAACAGCAGAGGTGAACGTTGTCTAGCAAGCTCTGCCAGCTGCTAGTTAAAGAGCACTTGGACATTTCAGTGCTGAAGATTACTTTGGATCACTCCAGGACTGGAGACATATAGCCGCAAGTTATCACTTTATAGTTGCATTATTGTCTTTAAGCAAGGCTATTTAGCCGAATTTCTATTGTACGTTGTTGATATCTATTAAATTGCATACGTTTTGTAGACACATGATTATAGTGTCTGTATAGGAGTATACCTTCATTCAGACTATTGACACGTGGTAAATAAAGATTGCCAGAGGTCACCCATTAGGCTTCTGCCACCTTGCCTGCTGCTGCTGCTACAGCTACTTGGCATTCTACTGCTGTCACGTCGCTGATGTTGTTCCACTGTGACATTTGGGAACGTGAAGCAGACGCAACAGATGTCTCCAGTTGATCAATCAGCAAGGTCTCCATTTCCTGCATTTTACTCTCTATTTGGGTGGGTGGAAAGAAAGTGTTGAGTTTTGTTTTGTACCGGGGATCCAGGAGGGTGGCCATCCAGTAACTGTTGTTCATTTTGATGGCCTTAATGCGAGGATCATGTTGGAGGAAATGGAGCATCCAAGCACTCATGTGAGAGATGGAGCCTTGATTTTCCAAGCCTCTGGGTAGAGGGGCACTAGCAAACTGATCTTCCTCATCTTCTTCCTCCGCCTCAAATTCCCGCCAACCTCTTACCAAGGCAGGGACGTCGGTAACATCGGTGTCTAGGAATACCTCCTCCTCCTCCATTGCCTCCAGCACAGCTTCAACACAGCCCTGACTTGCCTGAGATGATGCACCCTGAGAGATGATGCGCCACCTTGCACTTGCTCTGGACCCCGAACCACTGCCTAATGAAGACCGATGAAATTGTGAAACTGTCGGGCCTTGTGGATTTGACGGAGAGAAAGGCTCCGTGTTCGCATCTGTGTCCGTCTCCTCCTCGCGCTGGCGGGACATGTTGTTTCAGAGTGTCCAACGATTGTTCCAGAAAATAAGATCACGACAATTTCTCATGCTGACAAGGGCATTGTCCCCACGGACCATTTTGGTGGCTTCTTCAAAACTGGCAAGGATGGTGCAGAGCTCTTTCAACTGCCTCCACTCTCGGTGGCTCAACACCCCGAGGTCCGCACCGCTGCTTGTCAGGCCATGTGTCACTTCATACTGCGTAATGGCATTGCGCTGCTGCCACAATCGGTGGAGCATTGTGGAGGGTGGAATTCACCGTGTTTCACGTCAACAATGAGACGGTTGAGGGGAGGGCCCAGCTGACGCTTTCAATGCAGCCAGGCGGGAAAGAAGCAGGGTGCGAACGGCGGAAGTGCGAAATTAGACTTCGATCCTTTCCTCCACAGGCAGTCCAGTCCCGGGTAGC
>JAODAL010056060.1:0-23533 GCA_025379985.1 Phyllomedusa bahiana | reverse complement strand
GATACTCGGCGGTGTCATTTCTTTGCTAAGACACCGGAGGAGCCGAATATGGGTATATGTAGAATCTGTAGGCAGAAAGTGAAGCGTGGCCAGGGAGCTAACGTTGGCACCACGGCCTTGCGTCAAAACATGCAGCGTCACCATCCGGTGGCCTGGAAGAAACGTGGCTCAGATGTGGTTGTCCATCCTGCCGCCGCAGCAACAGCAGCAGCAGTGCCCAGTGGCACGCATGCCATTGCAGCTAGTCAATGCTCCACCACCTCTGCAAAAGGGAGCTGTTTCTCTTTGCCATCATCTCCCGGGCCAGATGCTCCTGCTCCTCGCTACTCATGGTGCAAGCAGTCGTTCAGCGAGGCGATTGCAAAGAGACAACAGTATGCGTCCAACCATCCCAAGGTGCAGAAGCTGACCATGCTCCTGTCCAAGTTGTTGGTACTGCAGTCCCTCCCTTTCCAAGTGGTGGACTCTGCACCTTTCAGAGAACTAATGGCTCGTGCTGAGCCGAGAGGGTGAGTTCCAAGCCGTACTTTCTTTTCCAAATATGCAGTACCAGCAATTCATTAATATGTAGAACAGAAGGTGGGCCAGTCCTTGAGCTTATCGGTTTGTTCCAAGGTGCACGGCAGCACGGACGTCTGGAGCTGTAACTACAGTCAGGGCCAGTACATATCCTTTACGGCCCACTGGGTGAATGTGCTTCCTGCCCAGGCACACCAACAACTTGGACAGGAGACGCCGCTTTCTCCTCCACGTTGTCAAACTGCGGCTCCTGCGCCAATGTCCGCCTCCTCCTCCTCCACCACCATCTCAGCCTCCACAAGTACTGCTCCATCATACCACATGTGTAGGGCACAGCGGTGTCACGCAGTTCTACACCTGGCTTGCCTTGGCGAACGAAGTCACACAGGGGAGGAACTGCTCCGCGTCATGCAGCAAGAAATCGATGTGTGGCTTTCTCCGCGGCAACTGCAAATCGGAACCATGGTGACGGACAATGGGAGGAACATGGTGCCCGCGCTGCATCAAGGAGGGATGGTCCATGCGCCATGCAGGGCGCATGTGTTCAATCTGGTTGCAAAAAGGTTCCTGAAGTCTTCCTCCGATCTTCAAAAGATTCTGAAAATGGCCAGGAAACTGTGCATGCACTTCAACCATTCCTACAAAGAACAGGAAAACCTTCCTCGAATTGCAGCGGTAGAACGGCCTCCCCCAACACACTCTGATATGCGATGTTTCCACCCGTTGGAATTCCAGCCTGCACATGTTGGACCGACTGTATGAATAGAGAAAGGCCATTAACGATTTTTTGATGATCCAGGAGGACAGGAGTACTCCCCTGTGTAACTTTGATGTAAGCCAGTGGCAGCTCATGCGTGACACCTGCCGTTTGTTGAGGCCATTCGAGGAGGCGACGTTATATGTCAGTTGCCAGGACTACGGGAGGAATAATGTCATTCCACTGCTTCATGTCCTGGAACAGATGCTGAAAAATCTGTCTGGGCAGGGGACTGGAGACGTGGCGACTGCATATCACGGCCACATGAGTCCGGTGGGGACTGAACTGGAGGAAGAGGAGGAGGAGGACATTGGAGCAGAAGCATTGTCTGGTGAAATGAGTGGATTTTCTTCCGAGGTGACAAGAGAGGAGTAGCAGGAGCAGCTGGAGGAGGTAGATGGAGATGAGGAAGACGAGGCAGATGACCCGCAAGCACCGTGGCAGTATACAGTGGAGATGGAGGCAGGGAGCCCCTCGGAGTCACTTGTGCAGATGGCCCGCAGCATGCTGATTTGCCTGGCTAGTGACAGCCGAATAGTCAGCATCCGGCAGAGGGATGACTTCTGGCTCTCCACCCTATTGGACCCTCGCTACCGGTCCAAAATGGGAGCCTTTTTCCCAGCTGCTGAGAGGGAGGACAAACTCAAATACTATAGTGAAATCCTGCTGTTGTGGTCACTAAAAGAAACGTTCTTTTTCTCCGCCAAAAAAGACATTTTACCTGTAGCATAATTCATAACCGAAGGTTAATTAATTACAAGTTTTTCTGTTGTTGTGTACTGTAAAATACACGCCATTTTAACACGCTACAAAGCTGGTAATTTTTGGTTGCTCAATTCTTTTGCGCATTTTACATCCAGGGGTTAATTAAGTGTTGTTCTGCCATTGTGGTCACTAAAAGAAACCTTCTTTTTCACCGCCAAAAAATACATTTTACCTGTAGCATAATTCATAACCGAAGGTTAATTACAAGTTTTTTTGTTGTTGTGTACCGTAAAATACACGCCATTTTAACACGCTACAAAGCTGGTAATTTTTGGTTGCTCATTTCTTTTGCACAATTTACATCCAAGGGTTAACTAAGTATTTTTCTGCAGTTGTACTTAGTAAAAGAAACGTTCTTTTTTACCGCCAAAGAAGAAATTTTGCCTGTAGCATAATTCATATCCGAAGGTTAATTAAGCCTGTTTGTGCTTTTATATTCAGTAAAATACACAGTGTTTTTAAACGGCACATACAAGTAAATTTTTCCTGGCCATTTGTGGAGCGCAATTTATATCCAAGGGTTACCCAAGCTTGTTACTGGGTTCATTTGGAGTCAAATACAGGGTGTGTATTTATCATATGCAGATATCTTCATCAAACAGTGTCTGTACATTTTAGAACAAACAGTATGTCAGACAGAGAGGTGGCAGGCTCTTCACCTGCGAGTGGCAGTGGCACAAACATTCCTGGAGCAGGCCCAGGTCGCAGCACAGCAAGGGGACTATGCAGCAGGGGTCACTCGGTGAGGCCACAACTGCCACTGTCATCTAGCGGCTGTGTGCTGACCAGCAGCCCAAGGGTTCTTGATTGGTTGACTAGGTCATCCACTTCCTCCCAGATGACATCTGACAACCCCAGCCAAGAGTCGGTGGGAACGTCAGACACAACCCTTAGTTGGCATGGCCCAGGAGCGGGTCAGCGGCCCTCACCTGTCCTCAACCCGCCTCTGTCCCATCCGGTTCCCTCAGCCAGAGATCTACTATGTGGTCTGGGCTCAGCACCACTATATAGCGAGGATGAACAATTTGAGGAGGGCAGTCAGCAGCTACTTGGCAGTGAAGAAATGGGGCCAATATCGCCTGCTTCTTGCAGTAGGCGGCAAAGTATAGATGTGGAGAGTGGCATGGGAGGTCATGTTGTGAGGGGTCAGCCTCTGCATACCAAGACTGGTGATGAGGACAGCAGTGACGATGAAACACAAATCGATGATGATGTAGCCGACCGCACTTGGGAGCCGTGTGAAGCAAGGGCTTCAACATCGTCAGGAGAAGAGGGCGTCAACTTGCGCGTCAGGCAGCAATGCAGCCAGCAAGTGGGTTGTGTGGTCGTGAGTCAGCAGGGTAGCAGCAGTGTGAGGTCGGGAGCCAAGCGGCCACGGGGTAAAAAACCCGATTCGCAGGTCCAAGAAAGTAGCGGCACAGGGGCTCAGCGAGGCAGCGACAGCAGAAGTCACTCAGTTTGGAGCGTTGGCGGTAAAATCAGATACTCGGCGGTGTGGCAGTTCTTTGCTAAGACACCGGAGGAGCCGAATATGGGTATATGTAGAATCTGTAGGCAGAAAGTGAAGCGGGGCCAAGGAGCTAACGTTACATTACGTGGAAATCCCTAAAGAAGCATTTATGCTATCTATCATACATGAAAAAACTTTGAGACTCTCGGTTCACATATTTTGATCAAAAGATGTTTAAGCTGCCCACGACTTTCAACGTGATCTCAAAATCGGGCAGTCCTATGCGATCTTTACCTCTCAATCGAGCCAATCAGGCCTCCCGCTGGTTCAACCGACCTCCATTATTCAGAGAGAAAAAATAAAAAACACCCAACCTGCAAAGCTGCCCTTCTTATGACAGCCTGTGAGAGTGGGCGGGGACAGAAACCCAAAATGGAAGCACCCCTTCCTTCCCATATAGGTTAAAATCAATGTACACCAAGTATAACGTATGTTTCTGCACACAAAAACATTTCTGAAAAAACGTATGCAAATCTGGGTGCCACAGGCAGGGCTGCGGCACACATGTAATTATACATGTACACACACAGACCGCCGCCAGCGGCACACTACTGCAAAAAGGGCAATACATTGCGTGGAAATCCCTAAAGAAGCATTTATGCTATCTATCATACATGAAAAACTTTGAGACTCTCGGTTCACATATTTTGATCAAAAGATGTTTAAGCTCCCCACGACTTTCAACCCGATCTCAAAATCGCGCAGTCCTATGCGATCTTTCCCTCTCAATCGACCCAATCACGCCTCTCACTGGGTCAACCGACCTCCATTATTCAGAGAGAAAAAATAAAAAACACCCAATCCTGCAAGCTGCACATCTTAGGGACAGCCTGTGAGAGTGGGCCGGGGACAGAAACCCAAAATGGAAGCAACCCTTCCTTTCCCATATAGGGTAAAATAAATTGTCACCAAGTATAACGTAGTTTTGCACACAAAAACTTTCTGAAAAAACGTAGGGAAACTGGGTGCCAAGGCAGGGCTGCGGGACACATGTAATTTTAAATGTCACAAAAGACCGCCGCCGGGACACTACGCAAAAAGGGCAATACATTACGTAATCCCCAAAAAGCATTTTTGCATTATCATACATGAAAAAACTTTGAGATCCGGTTCACATATTTTTTCAAAAGATGTTTAAGCTGCCCCCGACTTTTCAACGTGATCTCAAAAAACGGGGAGTCCATCGATCTTTACCTCTCAATCGGCAAACAGGCTCCCACTGGGTCAACCGACCTCCCTTATTTAGAGAGAAAAAAAAAAAAAAACACCCAATTGCAAGTGCACATTTTTGACAGCCTGTGAAGTGGGGGGGGACAGAAACCCCAAATGGAAGCAACCCTTTCCCTCCCATATAGGGTAAAACATGTACACCAAGATAAACGTATGTTTCTGCACACAAAAACATTTCTGAAAAAACGTATGCAAACCTGGGTGCCACTAGCAGGGCTGCGGCACACATGTAATTATACATGTACACACACAGACCGCCGCCAGCGGCACACTACTGCAAAAAGGGCAATACATTACGTGGAAATCCCTAAAGAAGCATTTATGCTATCTATCATACATGAAAAAACTTTGAGACTCTCGGATTTTCAGAAATGTTTTTGTGTGCAGAAACATACGTTATACTTGGTGTACATTGATTTTAACCTATATGGGAAGGAAGGGGTGCTTCCATTTTGGGTTTCTGTCCCCACCCACTCTCACAGGCTGTCATAAGATGTGCAGCTTGCAGGTTGGGTGTTTTTTATTTTTTCTCTCTGAATAATGGAGGTCGGTTGACCCAGTGGGAGGCCTGATTGGCTCGATTGAGAGGTAAAGATCGCATCGGACTGCCCGATTTTGAGATCACGTTGAAAGTCGTGGGCAGCTTAAACATCTTTTGATCAAAATATGTGAACCGAGAGTCTCAAAGGGAGCTAACGTTGGCACCACGGCCCTGCGTCAACACATGCAGTGTCACCATCCGGTGGCCTGGAAGAAACGTGGCTCAAATGTGGTGGTCCATCCTGCCGCCACAGCAACAGCAGCAGCAGCACCTAGTGGCACGCATGCCATTGCAGCTAGTCAAAGCTCCACCACCTCTGCAGAAGGGAGCTGTTTCTCTTTGCCATCATCTCCCGGTCCAGATGCTCCTGCTCCTCGCTACTCATGGTGCCAGCAGTCGTTCAACGAGGCAATTGCAAAGAGACAACAGTATGCGTCCAACCATCCTAAGGTGCAGAAGCTGACCGTGCTCCTGTCCAAGTTGTTGGTACTGCAGTCCCTCCCTTTCCAAGTGGTGGACTCTGCACCGTTCAGAGAACAAATGGCTTGTGCTGAGTCGAGATGGAGAGTTCCAAGCCGTAATTTCTTTTCCAAAAAGGCAGTACCAGCAATTCATTAATATGTAGAATAGAAGGTGGGCCAGTCCTTGAGCTTATCGGTTTGTTCCAAGGTGCACGGCAGCACGGACGTCTGGAGCTGTAACTACGGTCAGGGCCAGTACATATCCTTTACGGCCCATTGGGTGAATGTGCTTCCTGCCAAGGCACACCAACAACTTGGACAGGAGACGCCGCTTTCTCCTCCACGTTGTCAAACTGCGGCTCCTGCGCCAATTTCCGCCTCCTCCACCTCCACCATCATCTCAGCCTCCACAAGTACTGCTCCATCATACCACATGTGTAGGGCACAGCGGTGTCACGCAGATCTACACCTAGCTTGCCTCGGCGAACGAAGTCACACAGGGGAGGAACTGCTCCGCGTCATGCAGCAAGAAATCGATGTGTGGCTTTCTCCCCGGCAACTGCAAATCGGAACCATGGTGACGCACTATGGGAGGAACATGGTATCTACGCTGCACCGAAGAGGGCTGGTCCATGCGCCCTGCATGGCGCATGTGTTCAATCTGGTTGTGAAAAGGTTCCTGAAGTCTTCCTCCGATCTTCAGAAGATTCTGAAAATGGCCAGGAAACTGTGCATGCACTTCAACCATTCCTACAAAGCCAGGAAAACCTTCCTCGAATTGCAGCAGCAGAACGGCCTCCCCCAACACACTCTGATATGCGATGTTTCCACCCGTTGGAATTCCAGCCTGCACATGTTGGACCGACTATATGAACAGAGAAAGGCCATTAACGATTTTTTGATGATCCAGGAGGACAGGAGTACTCCCCTGTGTAACGTTGATGTCAGCCAGTGGCAGCTCATGCGTGACACCTGCCGTTTGTTGAGGCCATTCGAGGAGGCGACGTTATATGTCAGTCGCCAGGGCTACGGGATGAATAACATCATTCCACTGCTTCATGTCCTGGAACAGATGCTAAAAAATCTGTCTGGGCAGGGGACTGGAAAAGTGGCGACTACATTTCGTGGCCACATGAGTCCGGTGGGGACTGAACTGGAGGAGGAGGAGGAGGACATTGGAGCAGAAGCATTGTCTGGTGAAATGAGTGGATTTTCTACCCAGGTGACAAGAGAGGAGAAACAGGAGCAGCTGGAGGAGGTAGATGGAGATGAGGAAGACGAGGCAGATGAGCCGCAAGCACCGTGGCAGTATACAGTGGAGATGGAGACAGGGAGCCCCTCGGAGTCACTTGTGCAGATGGCCCGCAGCATGCTGATTTGCCTGGCTAGTGGGCAGAGGGATGACTTTTGGCTCTCCACCCTATTTGACCCTCGCTACCGGTCCAAAATGGGAGCCTTTTTCCCAGCTACTGAGAGGGAGGACAAACTCAAATACTATAGGGAAATCCTCCGTAGTCAGTTGGCCGCTGCCTATGTGCGACATCATCCCTCCTCTGACAGGTCTGGGGGGTTCATCAGTGCTCACGTACTACTGCCGCGGCTGCTGGGGGAAGGTGGGGGGGGGTAGGAACAGTACCAGCTCCATCAACAGCAACCTAAGTCTGGAGTCACTGATGAGCAGCTTCCTTCACCCGCCTAGTGAGGAGGGCAGTCACCTGCAGAAGAAGGACCTGGAGCAGACCCTGAACAAACACGTGGTGGCCTACTAGGACAGCCCTCTGACACCCCAGGTAGAAGATCCGCTGGACTAAAGGGCAGCCAAACTGGATGTGTGGCCGCAACTTGCTGAGTTTGCAGTGGAGAAGCTGTCCTATTCGGCCCATAGTGTAGCACCAGAGCGGGTGTTCAGTGCGGCGGGGGCCATCGTTACCCCAAGGAGAGCCCGCTTGTCCACGGGAAATGTGGAACGACTGACCTTTGTCAAGATGAATCTGGCGTGGATCGGCCAGGATTTCCACACACCAATGCCTTAGACGTCAGACTACATCAGCCATGACGCCTCACCCAAACTGTGAGAAATGGGTTTGGGTTCAAACTACCTGCCTCAGTCACTATTCTGATGCCGCCACCCGCCTGATGCCACACATCTGCTGCCAGTTTCTCCATCTGCCACCAACCATCTTTACCAGGGACTGGTATTGCCACCCACCTCCACACTCTGTCATTGTGCCACTCTATGACCTCATGCTGCTGCTGCTGCTGCCGTGCCCTCCACACTGTGTCATTGTGCCACTCTGTGGCCTACTCCTGTTTTTGCCACCTCCAGAATGTCATTGTGCCACTGCCTGACCTCATGCTGCTGCTGTGGCTGCTGCCGTGCCCTCCACACTGTGTCATTGTGCCACTCTCTGACCTCTGCTGCTGCTGCCGTTGCCCTCCACTCTCTGTCATTGTGCCACTCTGTGGCCTATACTGTTTTGCCACCCAGAATTCATTGTGCACTGCTGACTCAGCTGCTGCTGTGGCTATTGCCGTCACCTACACACTGTGTCATTGTGCCACTCTGTGGCCTACTCCTGTTTTTGCCACCTCCAGAATGTCATTGTGCCACTGCCTGACCTCATGCTGCTGCTGTGGCTGCTGCCGTGCCCGCTGCCGTGCCCTCCACACTGTGTCATTGTGCCACTCTGGCTACTCTGTTTGCCCTCCAGAATGTCATGGCACTGCTGCTCATGCTGCTGCTGTGGCTGCTCTGACCTCCGTGCCACTCGTTACTGATGTCATTGGCCACTCTCGACTCAGGCGTGCTACTGCACTCCCATCTGTACTGATGTTCCTGAGCCTCAGCTTGTTTTTTTCCAGCTGTCGCTGCCATGACTTTATCAGGCTGCATTCCCGCTTGAGTTTTTTGGTCAGTTTTTCCCTCTTAATTGCCCAGGGAATTTTATAGTGAAACGATTCTGTCACGGTCTGGTAGCGGATCCACTGGACCACCGCAAGCGATGGTGGAAGCCTGCGCCAGGGAGCGGAATCTAAGTAGGTCCCGGTATTCACCAGAGCCCGCCGCAAAGCGGGATGGCCTTGCTGCGGCGGGAGTCTACCAGGTCGCTTCCACTGGCGGGACTTGCTTGTGGTGGCGGCCAAGGGTAGGCGATATACAGAATCGGCAGGCAGGCTCGTAGTCGGGGACAGGCAGGAGGTCAGGGCAGGTGGCTGAGGTTCGTGAACGTGGACGGACAGAAGGTCAGGGCTGGCGGCAAGATTCGTAGTCAGTAAACGTAGGCTCGAGGTTCGGTACAGGGTAGACAGGAATAGGCAAGACTAGGAACGCTTTCTCTGAAGGAATATACACCAAGGATCCGGCAAGGCTGCCAGGAAGGGGCCGGACTTAAATAGTAGCAGTGCCCGGCAATGACCAATTACCGGCGCACTGTCCCTTTAAATTTCAAACTGCCGGCGCGCGCGCGCCCTAATGGCGGAGCTAGATGCCGCGGGCCGGAGATAGGCTGAGCAGGAGCGTGGCTGGGTAAGTGAACGGCGTCGGGGACAGGAGGGTGAGCGGACCCCGAACCCGACGTGCGGGACGGGGCTCCGCTAGGTGTCCAGGCACGGATGCGCCCGCGACCCGGGACGATGGTTACAGGGGCATCCGTGACAGTACCCCCCCCTTGGGCTCCCACCTCTTGGACCCTCCCTTCTTTCTGGAGTGATGGAATCTCTGGATGCAGCTGGGGTTCAGGATGTTCTTCTCCGGCTCCCAAGACCTCTCCTCAGGCCCGAACCCCTTCCAGTCCACTAAAAAGTATCTTTTCCCTCTAGTTTTCCTCATACCCAAGATCTCCTTGACCTCGAAGACATTGGGCGCATCAGCCACAGAGGGAGGAGGGACAGGCTTCTGAGAAAAACGGTTAAGGACCAGGAGTTTCAGTAAAGAGACATGGAACGAGTTGGGGATTCTCATGGTAGGAGGGAGTCGGAGTTTGTAGGAGACCGGGTTAATGCGGCTGATAACCTCGAAGGGTCCCAGGAAACGGGGTCCCAGTTTGTGGGAAGGCATCTTAAGGCGGACAAATCTGGCCGAGAGCCACACCTTGTCACCTGGGGAGAAGACAGGAGGAGGGATTCTTCTTTTATCCGCTTGAGCCTTCGTGCGCTTGGAAGCACGGAGCAGAGACTGACAGGTCTGGGACCAGATGGTCTGCATGTCCTGGACCAGTGTGTCCGCCACCGGAACCTCGGATGGAGATGCCAGAGGGAGAGGTGGGCAGGGATGCAGGCCATAAACGATGTAGAAGGGGGGACTCTGAATCTAGGGAGTTATAAGAGAACTCCGCCCATGGCAGCAAGTTGGACCAGCCATCTTGGCGTGCAGAGACGAAGTGGCGTAGGTAACATCCCAAGACCTGGTTGACCCTCTCCACCTGGCCATTCGTCTGAGGGTGGTAAGCCGAAGAGAAGTCGAGCTTCACCCGAAGTTGGGCACACAGGGCTCACCAAAACCTGGAGACAAACTGGACTCCCCGGTCCTAGACGATTTGCTGAGGGAGTCCATGCAGACGGAACCCGTGAAGAAAGAATAGTTCTGCTAGGCGGGAGGCAGACGGCAGACCTAGCAACGGGACAAAATGCGCCATCTTGGAGAACCGATCAGTGATCACCTAAATAATAGTGTTGCCAGACGAAGGAGGGAAATCAGTTATAAAGTCCATAGAAATGTTGGTCCATGGTTGAGTTGGGATGGTTAGTGGCTGTAGTAGGCCTGCCGGCTTGTGACGAGGCGTCTTGTTGCGGGCACAGGAGTTACAAGACAGAACGAAGTCCTTGACATCCCTCTCGAGTTCTGGCCACCAATAGAACTGGGAAATCAGGTGGAACGTTCTTCGGGCGCCGGGATGACCGGCCACCAATGAGCAATGTCCCCACTTTAAGATACGTCTGCGGAGAGCAGGGCGCAAGTAGGTCTTTCCAGGAGGGACCCTCCGGAGGACAACTGGAGCTCCAGAGACAAGACGTTCTGGGAGAGTTATGTGCTCTGGAGTAGTGTCTTCACCCGCCACGTTGGAGGCATGGGAGAGAGCGTCGGCTCTCACATTCTTCTCTGCAGACCGGAACTGGATCTGGAAATCGAACCGGGAAAAGAAGGGTGACCACCTAGCTTGGCGTGGGTTAAGTCGCTGAGCAGTCTGGAGATATTGGAGGTTCTTGTGGTCTGAATAGATGCGGATGGGGTGACGAGCACCCTCCAGCAGATAACGCCATTCCTCCAAGGCCAGCTTGTGGCCAGTAGCTTCCGGTCGCCAATCGTGTAATTCCTCTCGGCCAAAGAGAACATCTTGGAAAAGAAGCCACACGTTACAGTCTTACCTGTGGGCCCTTTTTGCGTAAGAACTGCTCCGGCCCCCACAGACGAGGCATCCACTTCCAACGTGAAGGGTTTCGCGGGATCCGGACGTGAAAGGATAGATGCCGTAGAGAAGGCGGACTTGAGCTTCGAGAATGCCTCTTCGGCTTCGACGGGCAAGCTGCGTGGGTTCGCTTGTTTCTTGGTAAGGACCGCTATCGGAGCCACTAGCGTAGAGAAGTGGGGGATGAATTGGCAGTAGTAGTTACAGAAGCCCAGGAAGCGCTATATAGCTCGCAGACCGACTGGGCGTGGCCACTGCAACACGGCTGACAGTTTCGCTGGATCCATCCGTAGGCCTTGGTCAGAAATGACACGTAACCCAGAAACAGGAGGCTAGTCTGATGGAAGAGGCACTTCCCTAGCTTAGCATACAGATGCTTCTCCCGGAGACGCTTCAACACCTGACAAACATGGCTGCGGTGGGTCTCGAGGTCAGGAGAGTACACCAAGATGTCATCAAGGTAAACCACCACACAAGTGTAGAGGAGGTCTCTGAAGATGTCATTCACAAGCTCCTGGAAGACGGCAGGCGCATTACACAGTCCGAAGGGCATCACCAGGTACTCAAAGTGCCCATCCCTGGTGTTGAAGGCAGTCTTCCATTCATCGCCCTTACGGATTAGGACCAAGTTGTAGGCCCCTCTCAGATCCAACTTGGAGAAAATCTTTGCGCCCCGCAGACGGTCAAAAAGTTCTGTGATCAACGGCAGTGGGTACCGGTTTTTTCACCGTGATCTTGTTCAGACCCTGGTAGTCTTTGCAGGGCCGTAAGGTACCGTCCTTTTTCTTTACGAACACCCGCGGGAGATGAGGACTTTCGGATGAACCCCTTCCGGAGATTCTCCTGGGTGTACTCTGACATGGGTTGGGTCTCAGGAACCGATAATGGGTAGACTCTGCCCCGGGGAGGACTGGTACCCAGCAATATGTCGATCGGGCAATCGTACGGACGATGCGGAGGAAGACTCTCGGCTTGTCCCCTCGGAAAAACACATCGGCGTACTCCAGATACTCGGGCGGCAGCCCGGGCAGCGGCTCATGAAGGGTCGAGCGGGAGCAGGAAAGCACCGGGCGAGGTGCCACCAAACAACGCTCCCGACAGTTGGGACCCCAACGAGTCACTTCTCCAGATGTCCAGTCCAGGGTAGGAGAGTGGAATCACAGCCATGGGAGTCCGAGGAGGATCGCTGATTAGGAGCGACGCAACACGTAGAAGGAGATTTCTTCTTTATGCAGCTCCCCCAAGTGGAGGGACAGTGGCTTGGTGACAAACTGGATGGTGTTGATAAAGCAGCTCCCCGCTGACGGACGAGATGACGAGCGGTTTTTCCAAGCGGACCACCGGGAGCCGATACTGCTTTACTAGAGACTGGTGGATGCAGTTCCCTGCCGAGCCTGAATCCAGAAACGCCGGAACCTGGAACGAAGTACCAGCCTCAGACATGACCTGCACTGGCATCAACAGGCGTGGAGCCCCTCTTCCCCCCAACCAATCACAGTACTAGAATATTTCCCATAGACAGTAATAACTTTTAGGGCGCCCTTCTATCGCGCCCTTCTTTCTCCACTCAAAATAGACGCCTTGCATATGATTGGTGGATTCATATCTGCCGCCTGGGCTCAACCAATCAGCTCTTTTCTGCCTTTTTTACTGTATTTTGAACTGTCCCTCCTTTTCATGTGATTGGTCCATAATTCTCCATAGCTTATAATGGGTCACTGTCGCTCCTATTCTGATTTGGCTGGTTTTTGCCGACCAATGAGAAGAGCTTACAGAATTTGAATTACTGTATTTCCCGGCAATTCTCTATATCCCAATTCCTGATGTAGCGCCGATCTCGACGACAAACGCGTTGTTAGGGATTTGATTGATTTATGTTTTTAGAAAGTTTCAGCTCTTTTTCAGATAATATTTTACACCTAATAAAAATGATTTTTTTAATCATACTCCATGCCGCACAGCGCTGAGAGCCGAGATTTCATTGCCCCGATCTCTCCATAGACTACAATGGGACAAGTAGCTCACGCTCTGATTGGCCGAGATAGCCAAGCCCCCGCTAGCTCAACCAATCAGCTCTTTTCTGCATTTTTACTGTATTTTGAACTGTCCCGCTTTTGAATTTGATTGGTCAATATTTCTCCATAGGTTATAATGGGTCCCTGTCGCTCCTATTCAGATTGGCCAGGATTGCTAAGCCCCCGCTAGATCAACCAATCAGCTCTTTTCTGCATTTTTACTGTATTTTGAACTGTCCCGCCTTTGAATTTGATTGGTCAATACTTCTCCATAGCTTATAATGGGTCACTGTCGCTCCTATTCTGATTGGCTGGTTTCTGCCGACCAATGAGAAGCGCTTACAGAATTTGAATTACTGTATTTCCCGGCAATTTCCAAGATCCTAATTCCTGATGTAGCGCCGTTCTAGATTTTTGGAAAGTGATTTTTAAAATTTTTTTTGAAGGTTTGAGTTCTTTTTCTGATAATGTTTTACACCTAATAAAAGCGATTTTTTTGGAATCATACTCCATGCCGCACGGAGCTGAGAACTGAGATTTATTTTGCGATCTTCTCTATGTTTCCTCTCATGTTATGTTCTTGCTTCACTTCGCCTCCGCCGGCTCATTTAGACCAGAATCAACTAGGTCTGTCTGTCAGAGCTGGCGAGCATAACATTGCCACCCGCGATCATACATGCCTCGGAGTATTCGAATGAGCCGAGTACCGCCCCAGAACGCCCACACCGCGCCCATTACACGCCCCTTCATGTGAGGCGCATCCGAAAGTGGCGAAGGCTGCACCTAACATCACATCCCTGCGTCCGACAGGGGATTCGGGCCTGTGATGCGCAGGATACGCCAGAAATCGGGTGCAAATCCCGTTCATACATGTCGCCCCATATGTCAGCTTTCTTCCAGGACACTAACCAGAAGAGACGGGCACCACAAGGGTAGATGTTGCTGCCAGTACCAAAAATACATGAATAAACCTTTAGACTTGTGGTATTGGCTCTACACTGTGTCACGGTTCGCAGTAGTGGATCCCCTGGACCACCGCAAGCGATGGTGTTAGCCACGCCAGAGAGCGGAATCTTAGTAGGTCCCGGTTTTCACCAGAGCCCGCCGCAAAGCGGGATGGACTTGCTACGGCGGGAGTCTACCAGGTTGCTATCCCTGACGTGACTTGCTTGCGGAGGCAGCCGAGGTTTAGCGTGGTACAGAATTGTCAGGCAGGCTCGTAGTCGGGGACAGGCGGTAAGGTCAGGACAGGCGGTAATGGTTCATGGTCGAGGGACGGAGGCAGAAGGTACGGTGCACAGTAATCAGAACAGACTCAGGGAAATGCTTTCTCAATAGGCAATGGCACTAAAGATCTGGCGGGGAAGTTCCGGAAGGAACTACCTTATATAGGGTCAGCGACCGGCAACAACCATCTGCCGGTGCACTGGCCCTTTAAATTTAAGAGAGCCGCCGCGTGCGCACCCTAAGGAGCAGGGAGGCGCGCACCGGCTGGCAGGAAGGCGCGGTCAGGTACGTTGGGCAGAGCAGGGGAGCGAGTGCGCCCACGGGTCGATACACGGGCCTTTGTGCCACTCGTCCCTGAAGCCGGGGGCACAGAAGATGCCCGAGCTTGCCCGCGGCCCGCCTGGGGGGCCGTGGGACCACTCGTGACAGTAACTCCCCCCTTAGGACTCCCCCTCCCTCTGGATCGGAGGAACTTCAGCACTAGTTTGCGGTCCAGAATGTTCTCCTCCGGCTCCCAAGATCTCTCTTCTGGCCCGAATCCCTCCCAATCAACGAGCAAATGTCGTTTCCCCCTAATAGACTTCGTAGCTAGGATCTCTTTAACCGCAAATACATTGGAGGCTATAGCTTCAGGAGAGGGGGGGGGGGGGGGCGACTTTCCGGGAAAAATGGTTCAACACGACAGGCTTCAGCAGAGATACATTAAAGGAATTCGGGATCCGCATGGTGGGTGGGAGACGGAGCTTATAGGCCACAGGATTAATACGCCTTAACACCTCAAAGGGTATTTCTGGGTATTTCCAGCCAGACAAATTTGGTGGACAGCCATACTTTTTCTCCAGGACCAAAGGTCGGAGCGGGTCTCCTCTTTTTGTCCGCCTGGATTTTCTTTTTTTAATCATTAATTTTTTTATTGAAAGAAAGTAACAGTTTCCATGAATAAGGTACAAGGGACATAGTCCAAAAAGGAAAAAAAAAAACAATAACAGTAGCAAGCCATGTAGCATCGACTAAACGAAGAAAGCATAAAAGATATAATAGATCCAGTATCATGAATAGGTCTCCCAGTTAAGGTACAAAGACACAGATAATCCTTCAGCGTTTTAAAAGGGACTGCGAATTAGGTAGAGAATGAGAGATGAGAGATACTCAAATGTTCTAAAGATCTCGTCTGAGAAGAGGTCTCCTATCAACCAAGCCTCCCCCTGAAATCCATGGTTCTAAGCGAATGTCCGGTATGGCCCCGTACAACATTGATAGAGGGCAATATTTTTTACTAATACGTACTTTATGTTTATTTGCCATGTGGTTTTGCCACACTGAGAGGATGAGTTGTGGTGGTAGGTCAAGGAGAGTCACTGGGAAGTAGGGAGTCATGGAAAACCCGTTAATGTCAAGCCATAAGGTTGGTCCGTGCTCGAGCCTGAATTCGAACCATAGCATTTCAATACGTGCCCTAAGTGATGAAATGGGGAGTATTCCAGTGTAGCGCGGCTGGATCTAGAATGGAGGAAATATTGTACGCCTTCAAATCGGGGACAGCCATGTCTCATTGTTTTTTTAAAGCGAGGTTTCTTATTCCCCCAAATAAATCACAGAAATAGGGACTGGGATAAGTGTAATATGTTTAGGGAATAAAAAAGTGAAGTGCCCCTACCACATACAGAAATTTAGGGAGGAGAATCATTTTTGTTATACTAACTCTAGCCATGCCTGTGCGAGGCCGATGCTGGTTAAACCTAGATGTCCTCAGCACAACACTGGGATGGGCAAGGACAGAAAAGAGGCACAAAAGAAACCCGACAATAGCATAAGAAAACGGTGATACAAAAAGTAACAAACCCGGCACAGCACCGAAACTGGTGATAAATCCGTATCATCGCGCACCATTCACCACATCATCCCCTCCCCTCGTCCGCATCCCAAACTCCCCGCCCCCTCTCCCACGTCCTTCGCCCCCCAAGCTTGTTGTTAGCCCTATCCAACATGCCAGCCCATCGCTTTGTATCCCCGCTCCCCCCTTTCAGGCGCTCACACACTTCCCGACGGCGACACCGGCTCCTTCCTCCCCCTCGCCCCCCATCAATCGCTCCACTCACCATGGTAAGCGTCCCCCCCCTGGTCCCTTCCTCCTCGTTCCACCACGCCATACCGCCTTGAGCGCCCTCCCTTGCCCCCTGAGCCGACCGCCTCACTCCCTCCAACAACCTCCACCAGCCCCCCACGACGTACTGCCTCCCCCTCCCCCCCCAAAATTCACGCTCCCGCGGCTTACCCCCCAGCGCCTCCCTTTTTCGCCCCAGACTCTTCTACCTGCGTCCCCCCCCCGCCTCCCCGATGCCGACCCTCTGCGCCCCCCTCAATCTCCTATGGTCAACCATTCCCCTCTCCACCTCCCCGCCCCCCCCCATATATCTTTGTGTGTTATCCTGGAATATGGATAGAGCAGATTCATTCTCAGTAACGTGCCTAATAGAGTCAGGCAAATCCAGAAATATCTTAACCCCCAGATAAACAATATAGGAATCTGACCAAGTAAAATGAAAGTGACGCAAGGCGGATCGGACTCGAGGGGGGCTGTGAATTGGTAAGATATTAGATTTAGTGATATTTAACTTATATAGACACCCTCGAATATTGTTGAAGAATGTCAAGTAAAGCAGGTATCGACTCCTCTGGGCTTTGACACATAATAAGTAGTGTTGAGCGTATTATTATCGACAAAGTTGAAATCGCACGTGTATTTACTTTTGATCGAATTATCGATCACCTATAATTTTAGGTTAAAATCTATTATCGCGTCCATTTTTTCATCTCTTTCCGTCATTTTTGGTGCGGCCATAAAATCAGCTTACATAATAGATCAGGTGATATGTGCGTTGCGACGTCATGACTGGGATGTGTATGGTTGCGATTGGCTGGAAAAATCACATGACCTCGTTTTACATAGAACAGCCCCTTCCTGTTCATGATCAGTGGTCTGTCATCGTACCAATATCAGTAGGAGACGTGCGCTCTGCCTCTGTCCAAACATCTCATCAAACAGCTCATGCGGAAATTATTCTATTTCAACACAGATAAAGCTCTACTGTTAGCTGAGATCCTTACAACTTAGTTAGATCATAAATTAAAGATTTATGAATTAGGTATAGAATTTTAAAGTGAGCACTACCGCGTAAAGTCACGGGAAGGTAGTGAGGGTAGGAGGGGGGTCCCGCGGGGCTAACACAGACAAACTCTTTAAAGAATACTGGATAATAGTTTGCACAAGACGTAGTGTAGACATTGCATCTGCAATAGCGTAAATTATTAACAGTTTTATTGAAATATTTCCTGGATATTGGGCAAGCCTGAACGTTATAATAGGATACACATCTTTTCTAGTTAACTGCAGGTCTTTCTTTGTTATGTGGGCAAAACTCACTTTTATTATCAGTATACATTCAGATAGGTTTTTCTTTTTTCAATTTGCCCATTCCATCTTTGTTGATAATAGCTAACCTTGGGTGGGCAGTTAAATTAGAATCCAGCAATTTTGTAGTCAGGCACAGTTGAATAGGTGCCAAAAATGCGTTTCATTATCCGAATACATTTCATATACGTGTTTCTTCACTTTGGCGGCAGGCCCGCTTTTGATGATAGAGCTAGCTTTTGCAGTATAAATGTGAATACAGCAAATGTTGTAGTCACCACAGGTGAATTGAAAGGGTGGCCAAAAAATACTTTTATTATCCGAATGACCTTTTCAGATAATGTTTTTTCACTTTCGCGCACTATAGCTTTCTTCATTGAGGCACCTTGCACTTAAATGTGAATACACAATTTTGTAGACAACACAGGTGAAATTAAAGTGTGCCAAAAATACCTTTTATTATCCGGATATATCGATTTTCAGATACGTGTTTTTTTCACTTTGGGCACTACAGCTTTGTTCATTAGGCACCTTGCACTGAAATTGAATACATCAATTTTGTAGTCACCACGGTGAAATGAAAGTGCAAAAATACTCTTTTATTATCCGATTACAGTTCATATACGTGTTATTTCCACTTTGGCGCAGTACACTTTGTTGATAGAGCTACTTTGCAGTTAAATGTGAATACTCAATTTATTAGTCACCACATGTGAATAGCTAGGTGCCAAAAAATACCTTAATTATCCCGTAAACATTTTCAGACAGGTGTTTTTTTCACTTTTGGTCCAGTCAAGCTTTGTTCATAGACTACTTTTGTAGTTTTAAATTTGAATACAGCACATTGTAGTAGTCACCACAGGTGAATTGATAGGGTGGCCAAAAAAATACTCTAATTATCCCGTATACATTTCAGACAGGTGTTTTTTTCACTTTTGGTCCATTCAAAGCATTGTTCATGAGCTACTTTGTAGTTAAATTTGAATACAGCACATTTATAATTAACCACAGGTGAATTGAAAGGTGCCCAAAAAATACCTTATATTATCCTGAAACATTTCAGACAGGTGTTTTTTTCACGTTTGGTCATTCAAGCTTTTTTCAAAGATCCTACTTTGTAGTTAAATTTGAATACAGCATTTTAGTATGTCACCACAGGTGATTGATATGTGCCAAAAAATCAGTTTTATTATCCCGTGATACATTTCAGACAGGTGTTTTTTTCACGTTTGGTCATTCAAACTTTGGTTCAGAAAGCTACTTTTGTAGTTAATATTTAATACAGCAAGTTTTAGTATTCACACAGGTGAATTGATATGTGCCAAAAAATACCTTTAATTATCCCGGTATACATTTCAGACAGGTGTTTTTTCGACTTTTGGGTCAGTCAAGCTTTGTTCATATTAGCTACTTTTTAAGTTGGAATTTTGAAATTACAGCAATTTAGTAGTCACCACAGTGTGAATTGATAGGTGCCAAGAAATACCTTTTTTACAATCCCGTATACATTCAAAAAAGTGTTTTTTTTCACTTTTGGTCAGTCATGCATTTGTATCATGATAGCTACTTTGTAGTTAAATTTGAATACAGCAATTTAGTAGTCACCACAGTGAATTGATTAGGTGCCAAAAAATACCTATATTATCCCCCGAATACATTTCAGACAGGTGTTTTTTTTCACTTTTGGTCAGTCAAGCTTTGTTCATAGAGCAACTTTGTATTAAATTTTGAATAAGCAATTTATTAGTCACCACAGGTTGACTGTGATAGGTGCCAAAAAATACCTTTATTTATCCCGTAATACATTCATACAGGTGTGTATTTTCACTTTTGGTCCTCAGCCCTTGTTTCATGAAAAGCTACTTGTAGTTAAATTTGAATACAGCAATTTAGTAGTCCCACCACAGGTGAATTGATAGGTGCCAAAAAATACCTTATATTATCGCCACACACGGCCCCACACCCCCACACACCTATCTATCTAACCCCGTATACATTTCATACAGGTGTTTTTTTTCACTTTTGGTCCAGTCGAAGCTTTGTTCATAGACTATGTTTGTAGTTAAATTTGAATACAGCAATTTAGTATCACCACCAGTGAATTGAAAGTGGCCAAAAAATACCTTAATATTATCCCGTATACATTTCAGACAGGTTGTTTTTTTTCACTTTTGGTCAGTCAAGCTTTGAGTTTCAAAGAGCTACTTGTAGTAAATTTGAATACAGCAATTTAGTAGTCACCACAGGTGAAGTTGATAGGTGCCAAAATAATACATTTTATTATCCCGTATACATTTCATACATGGGTTTTTTTTCACGTTTGGTCAGTCAAACTTTGTTCATAGAGCTACTTTGTAATTGTAAAAATTTGAATACAGCAAATTTAGAATCACCACAAGGAGAAATTGATAGGTGCCAAAAAATAACCTTTAATTATCCGGTATACATTTCAGACGGTGTTTATTTCTCTTTGGTCCAGTCAAGCTTTTGGTTCCATAGGGCTACTTTGTATTGAATTTGAATACAGCAATTTTAGTGAGTCACCACAGGTGAATTGACATGTGCCAATAAATACCTTTTACTATCCCGTATACATTTCAGTACATGGAGTTTTTTCACTTTGGTCAGTCATGCTTTAGTTCATAGAGGCAACTTTGTGTAGTTAAATTTGAATACACAATTTAAGTCACAACAGTGAATTGATAGGTGCCAAGAAATACCTTTTATCTATCCCTTAATACAAGTTCAGACCGAGGTGTTTTTTATCCTTTTGGTCAGTCCAGTTTTGATCAATAAGAATGCCTACTTTTGTAGTTACATTGAATACCGCACTTTAGTAGTCACCACAGTTGAATTGATAGGTTGCCAAAAAAAACCTTTTTATTTATCCGTATACATTTCAGACAGGGTTTTTTTCACTTATTTGTCAGTCAAGCTTTGTTCATGAGAGCTACTTTTGTAGTTACATTTGAATACAGCAATTTTGTTTTGATTTGAGGGATTTGAGATCCTGTGATTTGCCGTCTTTAATAAGAGACTTTCCAAAACTCCTTCCATACCTTCTCAAATTTTTATATTTCTGAACGATGGAGCGAAATTCAGGTGGTAAGCGATCAAAAGAGGGGGGTAGGACAAGGAGGTAAGGTACGAGAGAAAGGAGCTCCTTCAGTGCTGGCGACAACACGCATTCAGCGGAATCGTCAGTTGCAGACCATCAGGCCCTGTCATCGCAGGGTCAGGGCCCTGAGAATCTCAGTAACGAACCAGCGTCGCCAATCTGTCCTTCAGTGGTTAATGCAACCTGCATCCAGTAGTCTTACCTCTCGTCCTCCAGTCCAGGTCACAAATGTCGTCCATCACATCATCAGCAACCCTTCCAACATATGAAGCAGCCTAAATGTCAACTCGTGTACCTCACCACTGTGGATAATCAATTTCCTGAAGACCTCTTTTGATTGACAAAAATGCGGTTGGGGTCAGAAGGCATGTTAAAAGATCAAGAGGCCAAAGAGGATGATTTTCTCTGCTCTGACTCCCAGTTACTGATGCCATCTAAGGAGGAGAAGGAAGCCGGTCTAATCGGCAAAAATCCCGGGCGGTACGGCAACTCCCTTGCAGTCCCTCTTGCTGTAGCCCGCAGCTCCTGGATGCATAATGTCAGGACGACAAAGTCAACTGTGTTGATGATGATGATGACGACATTGCTTGATCCAACGTGGTCCTTTCAGCAGAATTTGTTTGCGAGCTCTTCATCACTGGACGATGATGAAAGGATGGGGTAGTTTCAAGTACAGGTCCCCGCCTCAAAAATGGAGAGGGCGGTCGCAGAGTCCGCTGATATGATTCTGCCAGCCACGGTCAGCGGAAACCCCGCTCCTTCGTTAATCGCCGTCAAAAAGGTCCAGACCACTCAAGCCCTGGGCCCTTCTTTGAGCAAGCCTCTGATTCACCCATCGATGTCATATGCCACCTTTGCCGTAAAACACATAAGTGTAGAGGGCAAGAACATGTAGGTGGTTAACCACCACCAACATGTCAATCACTGAAGCGAATGCATGATGAAAAGGAGGCAACACTTGGCCAAAAAAGGCCAGACCGCCGCTGGGCCCTGCCAACCAACAGTCATCACCCTCTGCTCCGCCTCCTCCTCCTCCGCCTCCCCTCCTCCGCCACCCGACCAAGCGTACCTCAGCTGCCATATTTCTCAGAGGAGGGGGGGAAGATCATCTCCTTAAGGAGAGGCACCAAACGAACGGCTTGTAGAGTTTTTTTTTTTGCCTTTTCCCCCCTTACTTAGCTCTGCATATCACAGGTTAGGGGAAAGGGGTGAGAAGCCACAGCCCCTCTTTTGGGTTTTGAACAAATTCAATTTGTTTTTGACCCACCGAGTCTTGAGAAAGAAAAAAAGGGTTTTTTTTAGCCAAGCCATATCTTCATCTTTAGAAAAACGCTGTTTGGGATTTTTTTCCCTCTTCCCCAGTGCAGGTAGGAACGATACTGGGGCGTGTGGGAGGCATCGGGTGTCGGGAAAGGGGAAGATTCCCCCCTTAAGGAGAGCACCGAACGAACGCTTGTGGGTTTTTTTTTTCCCTTTTCCCCTCTATTTACATCTCATATCAAAAGGCATTATGGAAAGGGCTGAGAAGCCCACATGCCCTCTGTTTGGTTTAAAAAATTCAATTTGTTTTTGACCCACCGAGTCTGAGAAAGCAAAAAGGTTTTTTTTGCCAAGCCGTACTCTCTCTACAGAAAAACGCTTTTGGGGGAAATTTTTTGTCCCTCTCAGTCGAGTACAGAAGATACGGGCGGCTTGTGGAGGCATGGGTACTCGGAAGGGAAGATCTCCCCTTTAAGGGAGAGACCAAAAAAGGCTTGAGAGTTTTTTTTGCCTTTTCCCCTTATTTAGCATCTGTATACAAGGCATTATGGGAAAAAGGGGTTAAAAAGCCCACAGCCCCTTGTTGGTTGTAAAAAATCTCATTTGCTTTTGACCCCCCGGTCTTGGAAAAAAAAAAGGATTTTTAAGCCAAGCCAGTATCTCTATCTACAACAACGCTTTTTGGGGTTTTTTGTCCCTCTTCAGTGCAGAGTAAAAAAGATACTGGCGGCTTGGGGAGGCATCGGGTGCTCAGAAGGGAAGATCTCTCCTTAAGGAAGCACCGAACGAACGGGCTTGTAGAGTTTTTTTGTTTTTCCTTTTCCCCCTCTCAAAACATCTGCATTCCAAGGATTTGGGGGAAAGGGGGGCTGAAACCCACAGCGCCCTCTTTTGGGTTTGTAACAAACCCCAAATTTGTTTTTTGACCCACCGATTTGAGAAAGCAAAAAGGATTTTTTAGCCAACCGTATTTCATCTACAGAAAACCTGTTTCGGGATTTTTGCCCTTTTCAGGCAGAGTACAGAAGTACGGGCTGGCTGTGTGGGGGCCCTGGGGTAGCTCAGGAAGGGAAGATCTCTCCTTAAGGAGAGCCCCAAACGAACGCTTGAGATTTTTTTGTTTTCCCTTTTCCCCCTCTACTTAGCATTGCTATCACAAGGCATTATGGGAAAGGGGTGAGAAGCCCACAGCGCCCTTGTTTTTGTAAAAAATCCTAAATTTTTGCTTTTGACCCCCCGGTCTTGAGCTAGCCAGTATCTTCTCTACTCTGCATGAAAGGGCAAAAACCCGAAACAGCTTGTTGAAGGGGGAA
>JAODAL010056059.1:0-23534 GCA_025379985.1 Phyllomedusa bahiana | reverse complement strand
GTAAATTTTAAAAGGTGAAAAAAAATCCGTTTATTATATCAAAACATAACAGTTAGTGTTTTTTACTTTTGCGCACCCAGCATGTTATTGCCCAGATTTTCGTAAATCTTAAAACGCAATTCTATTCTCCCCACGGTGAATTGAAAGGTGCAAAAAATACCGTTTATTATATCAAAACAAAAAGTTACGTGTTTTTTGACTTTTGCGCACCCAGCATGTTCATTGACGCAGCATCTACGTAAATCTTAAAACAGCAATTCATATTCACCACAGGTGAATTAAAAAGGTGCAAAAAATACCGTTTATTATATCAAAACTAACAGATACGTGTTTTTTGGACTTTTGCCCAGTCCAGATTTGTTGATAGACACCTTGCATTAAATTTGAATCCAGCAATTTGGTTTTGATTAGAGGGATTTGAGAATAGCTGTGATTTGCCGTCTTTTAATAAGAGACTTTCCAAAACTATTCCATACCTTCTCAAATTTTTATATTTCTGAACATGGAGCGAAATGCAGGTGTAAGCGAGCAAAGAGGGGGGTAGCACATGGAGGTAGAGGTACGAGAGAGGTGCTCCTTCCAGTGCTGGCGACAACCACGCATGCCAGCGGATCGTCAGTTGCAGGACCGTCAGGCCTGTCATCGCTGGGGCAGGGTCTTGTGAATCTAAGTAACGAACATCGTCGCCAATCTGTCCTTCAGTGGTTAATGCAACCTGCATCTAGCAGTCTTACCTCCTCGTCCTCGCAGTCACGGCCACAAATGTCGTCATCAGCATCATCAGCATCCGTCCAACATGAAGCAGACCAAATGTCAACTCGTGTACCATCACTGTGGATAATCCATTTGTCTGAAGACCTCTTTGATGACAAAATGCGGTTGGGGTCAGAAGGCATGTTAAAAGATCAAGAGGCCAAAAAGGATGATTTTCTCTGCTCTGACGCCCAGTTACTGATGCCATCAGAGGAGGTGAAGGAAGCCGGTCAATCGGCAAAAATCCGGGCGGTCGGCAACGCCTTGCAGTGCCCCTTGCTTGTAGCCCGCAGCTTCTGGATGCAGAAAGTCAGGACGACCAAGTCACCTGTGTTGATGATGATGACGACATTGCGGATCCATCCTGGTCTTTTCCGCAGAATTTGCTTGCGAGCGCTTCATCAGTGGACGAGGAGGAAGACGATGGGGTAGTGTCAATACGGGTCCCGCCACAAAAAGGGAGAGGCGGTCGCAGAAGTCCGCTGAGATGATTCCGCCAGCCACGGTCAGCGCAAACCCCGCTCCTCGCTTATCGCCGTCAAAAAGGTCCAGGACCTCTGAAGCCTGGGCCTTCTTTGAGCAAGCCTCTGATTCACCCAGCGATGTCATATGCCGCCTTTGCCGTAAACGCATAAGTAGAGGCAAGAACCTTAAGTGGTTAACCACCACCACATGTCTAGTCACATGCAGCGAATGCATGAGTTGAAATGGAGGGAACACTTGGCCGAAAAAAGGCCAACCAACATCCGTGGCCTCCAACCTGTCACACTGCCCTCTGTCTCCGCCTCCCTCCTCCTCCGCCACCACCAAGCGTTCGGATCCTAAGCTGCCCATGTCTCACAAGTCATTATCATGATCAGCCTCCGCTTCCAGCCTCCACCTTGCGGCCCGAGTACCACCCACATCACCACCAGAGAACCATCCTACCCTTCTCCTTCGCCAGTTTGACTGACCTGCACATGCCGTACAGCGCAGGGGTGTGAATTGATTTTGGGTTGTTCTAGCATCCAGCCCTGCTGTCCGTCCAGGGTTTGGGAAAGGAAGTAACACTTTAACAACCCAAACCATCCAAAGCCAAAAGCGATGATGTCGCATTGCCGGGCTTGGCCTTGAAAATGTTTGCCTTTCCGGTTCCTGGTGGACACAGATTGGGTTCCCGCCACGTCATTGCCCTGCTGCTGTCGTGCTTGCCCCCCAATACCAGAGATATGCCTGAGCAGTGCATTTCGTTTGGTCCAGTAAAGCCGTCCGCTTGCCCAGACCAGCACATGTTCCATCTAAAATTTCAAGCGGGAGTGGGCGTTGATCTGCATCTGGCAGGAAAAGTCCATCTCACACCGGAGCACAATGGACTAGTAAGCACGGCCAAGCCGCTATAATCTCTGTGACAGCACACTGGGTGAGCTGGGGGTGGATGTCTCTGGGGGTGACGTGGCTCTCAGCTCTCGGCGCCATCGCTCTTCAAACACCGCAGGGATGGTGCTGGCTCTTTTCCCCCAAGGTGCCTCTTGGTGGCATCCACGTTGCCCAGAGACACCAGGCCGTGTTGAAATTAGTCTGCTTGGAACCGTCACGACACTGGGCAGGAGCTGAGTGGACGGCTCTAAGGCACGAACCGAACGCTGGCTGGGGTGCCAAGAACCTTGTGTCCAGGCAGGTGGTGTGAGCGATAACGGCGTAATCTGCGTGGCCCCGCCCTTTAAGATTCGTAGGTCTGGGCAGATCCGCTTGCCTGGCACATGTCATGAACCTTGCGCCAGAAATTTTCTAAGAGCTACCCGTCCTGGACTGCCTGCTGAAGAAGGCTCGAGGTCTGAGTTTTCCACTTCCGCCGTTCGCCCACCCTCTTCGTCCCGCCTGGCTGCGGTGCAGCGTCCTCGGCCTCCTCCGTCGACCGTCTCATTGTTGACGTGGCTAACGATCGATGTGAATGCCACCCTCCACTTCTCGCAGCGAATGTTGCAGCAGCGCGAATTCCATACGCATACGAAGTGACACCATGGCCTGACAAGCACGGTACTAACCTCGGGGTGTTGGACAACCCCGCCTAACCAAAGGAGAGGGGAAAGGGAAAGAGAGTAAAAAAAGGGAGGGAAAGAGAAAAAGAGGAAGGGGAAAAATAAAGGAAGGGGAAGAAAACTGAAAGGGAAAAATAGGAAAGGAAGGGGAAGGAGGGAAAGTGTGAGTATAAGGGGGGGGAGTAAATAAGGGTAATATAGGAGTAAAGAAAAATATAAATAAAGGAGGGGGGGATTAGGGGGGTTATAGTAAAATGGTAAGAATATGTGTTAAAATTATATTTTATAGGGGGAAATATAAAATAATTTAATTATGGTAGAATTTTAATTAAGGGATAATTTATATATTATATTTTATTATGTGGTTATGATATATTTATATATTTATGGTAATATAAATTTTGGGGGTGAGAGTGGAGCAGTGAAAGAAGCTCTGCACCATCCTTGCCAGTTTTGAAGTAGTACCAAAAATGGTCAGTGCGGACATGCCCTTGTCAGGCAATGAGCATTGTGGTGATCTTAGGTTTTTCTGGAACGATCGTGTCACTCTGATACACAACAGGTCCCGCCTGAGCTACGAGAGTGATGACGGACACAGATGCGGACACGGAGCCTTTTCTCTCCGTCAAATCCGACAAGCCCGACAGGTTCTACAATTGTCAATCGTCTTCAGTTAGGCAGTGGTTCGGGTCCAGACTAGTGCAGTGGGTGGCGCCTTAGCGCTCAGGGTGCATCATCTCAGCAGAGTCAGGGCGTGTTGAAGCTGTGGCCGGAGGCACGGAGGATGAGGAGGAAGAGGAGAAGGTAATTCCTAGACCACCAATGTTTCCGATGACGTGCCCTGCCTGGAAGAGTAGAGGGTTTGGCGCGAGTTTGAGGCTGGAGAGGAAGATGAGGAAGATCAGTTTGCTATGCCCTCAAACCATAGTGCTTGGGAAATCCAAGTCTCCATCTCTCACATTGAGTGCTGGGGATGCTCCATTTCCCCATCATGATCCCTCGATTAAGCCAATCAAATGAACAACAGGTTACTGAGGTGGGCCACCCTCGTGGATCCCCTGTACAATAACAAAAAATCGTGCCACTTTCCTTCCACCCACACCAAATAGAGAGTAAAAATGCGAGGAAGATGGAGACCCGTTGCCTGAGTGATCAACGGAGACATCTGTTGCGTACTCTTCACGTTTCCCCCCAAGATGTCCACGGTGAACACATCAAGGCGACGTGACATCTGTAGAAGTGCCAAGGAGCGTAGCGCAGCAGCAGGCAAGGTGGCTGAAGCCTAATGGGTGACCTCTGGCAAACTTTTGTTTACCACCTCAACCAACGCATGCTATGCAGGGCACAATCCTAACACACAGAGATCAGCTTAAGGATCCATGGTGCACGATTATCTGCGTCTCATCAACTCCGATGTTTTTTGCATTGTTTCCGGACCCAATAGGACTTCTGGGAGCCAAAATGGTCGAATGCCCGAGCTGGCTCGTTCACGCCGAGGAGAGGTGTTGTCCTGCCAGCAGCCAGCGTCAGTTCTGAGGCGGACCTTTCAGCACAGCTGGAGAGTCAGTGACATCGACTAGACGCATCGCAGGCTTTCACTAGATTATGGATCGTTTGACTTTCATCAAGATGAAGTCGAGGGCATGGGATCTCTGATGATGTGGTGGCCTCCAATTGTCCGAGGTCCACCGTTTAGCTTGCACCATCTAACTTCACATTCCTTTTCAAGACAGAATGTCCGCTTGAAAACTTTTTTTAAAATGATCATTTTCTTTCTGCAATTTTGTATTCTCTTTCCCCACAGTTTCAGTTTGCTGGTTTTGTTCTGTGAGGATACTGTAAAAGAACAACAAGGTTTCATACAACACCGTATCCATTACTCACTTATCTTAATAGTTTTGCCGCATTGTCAATGGTTTTGAGGTCAAGTTGCTGTGATTATACAGCAATATCATGGTCCTTTGGAACATGAATGGACTCTAAGTGGCATTTTCTCCCTCACAATTTTAATATTGGCTGGGAGAAGTCAGATATATATTGTTTTGGGGTCATGTTCTGTGAGATACAGCTCATAATTTGGTCCTTTGAGAGCACAGAAAATGTGGCTTTCAAGGGGCATTTCTCCCTCACAAGTTTTAATATGGGCGTGGAAAGTCAGATTTATCTTTTTTTGGGGTCATGTAGCTGTGAGATACTGGCATTAATCATGGTCCTTTCTGGAACAGAAATGTGGCTTCTAAGTGGCTTTTGCTTCCCACACAATTTTTAATAGTGGCGGAGATGTCATATTTATAGTTTTGTTGGGGTCATGTAGCGTGTGAGATAAACTATAGATCATGGTCCTTTGGTAACAGAAATGTGGCGTCTTAAGTGGGCAATTCTCCCTCACAAATTTTTTCAGTGGCTGAGAAGTGCATTTTTATAATTGTTTGGTCCATGCTGCTTTTGAATGCCGCAATACTACAGGCCTATTATAAAAAAAAATTGTGTTTTCTAAAACTGACAATTTGTTCTCAGCATATGAGCCATAAGTGCTGGAAGGGTAACATGCATTGAATTTTTGGGGCATTTTGGCGTGACTTGCAGCTATACTACAGGTCCTATTCTAAAAAATGTGTTTTCTAACAGACCTTTGTTCTTCCACATTGTCACGGTGGCTCATGGGTGATGTGCTGTCAGAACAGTGGAATAGGAAGGACACTGTTAAATGGGATACATATTTGCAAAATGACTTGGTTTTTGCAAGACTGTAACAATAGGCTATCAAGCCCTGTATTGAGACAACCCAATTTAATACAAATGGAAAAAAGAAGAGAAACAAAGACATTGGCGTGGATTCCATCCTATTTTTAAAATGGTGTGTTCGTAGATTTAAAACCTACTAAAAACTACTTGCATGGTAGCAAAATAGCTGTTAAAAAAATTGCCTCTGATTTGTACAGGAGGGTACAGGGAAACTTGACCAGTATGTAGGTTATTCAAGGAGCAATGGAGTATGGAGCACGGACAATAAACAAAGTAACAAGTATCCGATTTCCTCGAGCACGATGAGTAAAATGAGAAAAAGAAGCAAGAATAGAGGGGCTCCTGTGTAACAGGGAGCGTTAAACACCTCCAGTTATTTCCAAGTAGAATCTCAATTTGGTTCAAACTCATCAGGGGCAAGCGGCTACCCATGGTATTACGTGACAGAAGGGAAGGCTGGAGTTCTCACACTTTAGTTCCGCTCCGACACTTCTCTGCTTCACCACAGCAGTTTTCGTTGCTCTAGCCGTGCATCAGGGCTATTTTAACCTGCCTGTTTAATAGCTGACGGACGCCAGCCTGGCTTCCAACCCGCAACCCACTGTAACTCCGGCCCTGGGGTCCATGCTGTGGGCCCAGACAGTATAGTCAATTCCAGGTGAAACGAAAATGGTGATTGTATGACTCCCTTTTTCCGGGCACTTTTAAAGTGGGGGTCAAGCAGGGTTTGGGGCTCATGCTGGTGGCCCAGGACAAGAATATGTCAATGTCCAGTTCAAACATAAAATGGTTGTTGAGAAGACGTTCCTTTTTCCGGCACTTTTTAAATGTGGGGGTAATCCAGTTTGGGGCTCATGCTGTGGCCCAGGACAGGTTATAAGTCCATGTCGCATTACACTAAAAGGGTGGTTGAAGAATTCCTTTTTCCGCACTTTTTAAATGTGGGGTCATGCCAGGTTGTGGGGCTCATGCTGCGTTCCCAGGCAGGGATATTCTATGTCCTGTTGAAGTAACATGATGGTTCAAATGCATACTGCCGTCTGCACTTTTTAATTTTGTGGGATGATGCAGGTTTTAAAAGGGTCAGGCTGTGGTAGCAAGACAGGATAGTTAAAAACTTGGTCTGTGTCTTTTTTTCTGTGACTTTTAGAAACCTAAGGGTGTTGCCTAAGATGTGCACGTTCCATTTGACAGTTGTTGAAGTAATTTCAGCTTCTCCACCTTTGTTTGGGGTAATAATGAAGGTGTGATGTGGCTCTCTCATAGAGCTTTAAGGTCACTGCGCATAATCGATGCTCACTATCGAGAAACCTTGATCGAGTAGCGGGCGCCCGATAATATCGGACTATTATCGATCGAGTTCGCTGATAGCCAACGCAAATCGCTCAACACTACTTATGAGAGATGATGCACTGATCATCAGAGAAGATGTCTCCCTGTGAGTACCTGGATGTTATTAAGGTTATTTTGCTTCTGGTGTTTGGGTCAGTGCTGTATTCACTGTCATGTGATGCAACCTGAGCTGGTGTCTGAACATGCTCTGGTCTCTATATGGCGGTATTGTATGTTATATTGGCGTTTGTATACACTTGTCCCTGACTGTAAAAGTGAGTGCACACCTGATACTGTGATTAGGGGTCTCACTTTCTTGATTGTGTTCATAGTGTTATTTATTTTAGAAAGTGGCGAGGTGCATGACCAAGGGAAAACCTGATGGTGGCCTATGAACGGCGGGCTGGTGGTGGTGGAGAAGGATACGGATGGAAAGCATGGTTGGAGCCACTTAGCCATGTGTCTATCTATGATACATTAGTGTGACAAATGTGCATACCTCCCAAGTGTCCATATTTTTGAGGGACAGTCCCTATTTTTAACCCTTGTCCCTCTTAGCTCTATAAATGTCCCTCTTTTTAATTTGGAAAACAGATTTGCATCAATAAACTGAATATCTTGCTTTAAAAAGTATCTGATTGCTTCCTTGCTTTATATTACATAAAAACATACTTAATATTTCGTCATTGGATACAACGCGATCCTGAAAATGTGTCCCTTTTTGGCTGTCTAAAAAGTTAGCATGTATGTGTTTGGTCAGGGTTAGAGGCGTGTCTTAGTGTGATGTCATGTTTTTTGGTGCAGTTAGAGGCATGGCCTGATGTGTCCCTCTTTGCTCTAAAAGTTGTGAGGTATGAATGTGTGAGACAGAGAGACATGTGACTCACTTGGTATTGAATACTGCACATTGCATTTCTGTTTTTCACACTGTATTATGTGATAAACGACAGGCATTTATGTCCGAGAGGCCTAAAAGTTAACAGGTAAAATTTTTATGTACAGTAGCTGTAAGGTGGGCCCACCATCAACTCCTCTAGTGGGCCACAGACCCCCCAGTCCAACACTTCAGTTTATTAGGGCCATTTGACTCTATAGCACACTGTTATTTAGACTCTGTCCAACTCTGTCATGTTGTGTATAGTGATGGTGTCCCCTAGAAGCCATGCTCAATATCTCAGTACATGTGGAATCCAACAAACCAGTCCATGTTTCCTTTTTAGAAATGAGGGACATGTGTAGATCGAGTAAAAGCGTCATGGGCCTTTATGAATAGCCATATTAAAGCTTTATACATCGCACAATCGTAAAAAGGCTGCACAAATGAGCCCGAATTAAGAAACATTGGCTATGTGTAAATCTGGCAATAAATGAATATAGATAATAAAAAAATAATTATAAATAACAGGAGTTCTATTTCCCCTGAGGTCTCTGTATGTGAAATGCATTTGTGTAGCACTATTATTATGAACCGTCAATAGTTTGCACCATTCAATATTTGTTTTATCTCTCTTTACCCTTCTTATTGCTGCTTTAGGATTAATGTTTGCTTTTGTCTATACATTAATGTGTGTTTTTGCTTCCCTGTATTCCTTAAATAGATTGGAATCAGGTTGTTTAAAAAGCAGAAGAAAAAAAATCACGAATGTATATAAACACTACATTCACTGTGTGTTTGGTGTTGGTGACAAATGATGAAAAGCAGATGGTGAATGGTGGCTGTGAAGAGGAGCGAAGATATGTAAGAGTAGGTATATAACTGTATATGTGAACATACTTTTATGTATGCCAGTATTGTGACAAGAGTGCAATATATTCTGTTTCAACGTATGCATTGTCCAAAAACTGTGAAGGAAATAGTTATTTGATGTCTTGCTGATTGTGTAAGTTTGCCCACTGACAAAGACATGAACAGTCTATAATTTTAAGGGTAGGTTAATTTTAACATTGAGATAGAATATTAAAAATAAAATTCAGAAAATCACATTGTATTAATTATATACTTTTATTTGCATTTTGCAGTGAGAAATAAATATTTGATCCCTCTGGCAAACAAGACTTAATACTTGGTGGCAAAACTCTTGTTGTCAAGCACAGCAGTCAGACATTTTTTGCAGTTGATGATGAGGTATGAGCACATGTCAGGAGGATTTGGTCCACTCCTCTTTGCAGATCATCTCTAATACATTAAGATTTTGTGGCTGTTGCTTGGCAACTCAGAGCTTCAATTCCCTCCTCTATGGGATTAAGGTCTGGAGACTGACTAGGCCACTCCATGACCTTAATGTGCTTCTTTTTGAGCCACTCCTTTGTTGCCTTGGCTGTATGTTTTGGGTCATTGTCTTAATCGAAGACCCAGCCATGACCCATTTTTAATGTCCTGGCAAAGGGAAGAAGGTTGTCCCTCAGGATTTTACGGTACATGGCTCCATCCATTCTCCCATTGATGCTGTGAAGTAGTCTATCGCCCTTAGCATAGAAACACCCCCAAAACATAATTTTTCCACTTCCATGCTTGACAGTGGGGACAGTGTTCTTTGGGTCATAGGCAGCATTTCTCTTCCTCCAAACACAGCAAGTTGATTTAATGCCAAAAAGCTCAATTTTTGTTTCATCTGACCACAGCACCTTCTCCCAATCACTCTCAGAATCATGCAGGTGTTCATTGGCAAACTTCAGACGGGCCTGCACATGTGCCTATTTGAGCAGGGGAACCTTGCAGGCACTGCAGGATTTTAAACCATTACGGCGTAATGTATTACCAATGGTTTTCTTGGTGATTGTGGTCCCAGCTGCCCTGAGATCATTAAAAAGGTCCCCCTGTGTAGTTTTAGGCGGATCACTCATCTTCCTCATGATCAAGGATACCCCATGAGGTGAGATTTTGCATCGTGCTCCAGATCAATGTCGATTGTATTTCTTCCATTTTCTTACTATTGAACTAACAGTTGTCTCTTTCTCACCCAGCATCTTACTTATAGTTTCATTGCCCATTCCAGCTTTGTTCAGGTCTATGATCTTATCCCTGACATCATTAGAAAGCTCTTTGACCTTGCCCATGTTCTAGAGGTTAGAGCCTGACTGATTAATTGAGGTTGTGGACAGTTGATTAGGAGCGTCTAACTGGTCTGTAGGAGCCAAAGCTCTTAATGGTTGGTAGGGGAACAAATACTTATTTCTCTCAGCAAAATGCAAATATATTTATATATTTTATACAATGTGATTTTCTGGGTTTTTTTTGGGATATTCTATCTCTCAATCTTAAAATTAACCTATGCTTAAAATTATAGACTGTTCATGTCTTTGTCAGTGGGCAAACTTACAAAATCACAAAGGGATCAAATAATTATTTCCTTCACTGTATATATTTTACATGATGTCACCTATTTTATTAGGGGGTGTCGGAAAACCTCACAACAAGGTTCATAGGTTTAAGTAACCCAAAAGAGGGCAAAGGAGTGTACTTCTGGTCTCCACCAGGAATTTATATAGTAGTGCCCTACAATACAAAAGGGGATGAATTAGCACAGAGTCTATATTATTTCATGTCGTAGAGTCCAATTAAAAATATATATATTAACTGTGTTTTTTTTTACAATGGGACCTAATGGGTATGCAAAGCCACTCTATGGCATCTACCACAAACATCCATTAAATGTGTACCTTGGCTGTTTTCAGCTCTCAAGAGACATTTAATGGTCACTTATTGCAAAAACATATACTGTTATATGTGTTTTCACAATTGACCCCAATGGGTGAGGGTCTACAATGGACTTATATGATATGGTGTATATGTTAAGCGTGAAGTGAACAGCCTTATAAAGTGACATAAATAAAGATAAAGTGGCAGATTTATCAATATTGTCTTACTCTTAGACAGTGTAAACTTAGACTAGATAATCTTGCAATGTGCCACATTTATCATGCTGTTGATAAATCTGGCGCATATTAGAACTGTCTAGTCAAACTTAACATCATTTTCAAATTGGTTTACTTTATTGCACCAACTGTGACAAAATTCTGGTGCATTTTTTGCATACGCATTGCACACAAAGCTACAACCTTCCCAAAAGCAAAACCCATTTTACCTAGGCCACACACCTTTTGTCCGCCAAGTTGCAGAAGAGTCTAGAAACCATCTAAAACATATAAAAAAGGTGTGTAAGGCATGTATGATATTATTTTTGCGCACATTTTTGGTGCAACTGCCTTGATAAATGTGTCACAATATGTGCAGTATTTAAAAAAAAGTTGTGCATCTGAAAATTTCAACTAAATATCAACAATATGTGCAAACTAAATAGTATAAGACAACATAGTCAAAGAAACAAGAGGCATTTATCTAGAGTTTGAACAGTGAAAGCACAAACGCATATTCATTTTCATCACATTCCCTTACTTACTTTCTATGGGAAGTAAGTTCATGCATGGCATTTGAGTAGTTAAAATTACTATAATCATGTTGTTTTTTCTTCTATAGTAATTTGTAATTTTATGGATAAATCTTGTAAAGCAGCAAAACTTCTGTGTTTATTTAGCCAGGAAGAATGTGGATTAGGAACTCATAAATCATTCTTACAGTTTCACGCAAAACTTATCATCTGATACAAACCTGCTAGGAATCATTTCCAAGAAAAACATAGCTGTGTGCCTGTGTCTGTACACACAGCACCCTTGTTTGTGTGCATATGTGTCTGTAGCACATGCATATGGTAGAAAGGATAGCCAGCATGAGTTATGTAAAAATACTGATAGTTTGAGATGGCTATACAGGGTTACCACCAAGTACAACCTGCTAACTATGAGATACAAACCTGGTAACAGGCCAGGCTCTGGTTGAAAAATTATAGGCTATGGACACCTATGACATTGAAAACTGAATTTTATATATGATAGCGGTTACCTTGAGTTTCAGGTATCAGTCTTCATTCTTTCTTTCATTTTTAGACTTCATCTTCTGTGGGATGCAACCTGTTTCTATTTTCATGCAGTTTTTCAAAATAAGAATTGTTCTATGCATACAAGAAACTGCTGCGTTTACTTGCTCCTATGCATTAGCATACCTTTCCTTCAGTATTTCTCTTTCTGCAGCCTATGAGAGAACTCATCCACTTGTGCTGACATTCACAATAAGAAGTAGCACTTGTCCCTCTGCCACCTGCAGAGTCTGCTGTAGGTGCCCTCTTATATTATTTATACACTCATATTCCATTTTTTGTCCCTCCTTTTCCATTTAAGCTGAATTTTGCTTTCCTGTCTTACTACACAGTAATACAATGATACAGCACATACTTTGTGATCTGCCCTGCCTGAAGACTTGGAGGCTTTCCCTTAACTACACAATCTGAAGTAGATTTAGGGTGCTTTCAAACGGTGCGTTTTTGATGCGTTTTTTTGTGCGTTTTTTTGTGCAGAAATTTACAGCATTAATTGCTGTGCCTTTCTACACAAAAAACGCATGAAAAAAACGCATAAAAAACGCACTGTGTGAAAGCACCCTTACAAATTCACTATAAGAAGTAGCTATTGTCCCTCTGCCACCTGCAGAGTCTGCTGTAGGTGCCCTATTATATTATTTATACACTCATATTCCATTTTTTGTCCCTCCTTTTCCATTTAAGCTGAATTTTGCTTTCCTGTCTTACTACACAGTAATACAATGATACAGCACATACTTTGTGATCTGCCCTGCCTGAAGACTTGGAGGCTTTCCCTTAACTACACAATCTGAAGTAGATTTAGGGTGCTTTCAAATGGTGCGTTTTTGATGTGGTTTTTTTTGTGCGTTTTTTTGTTCAGCAATTTACAGCATTAATTGCTGTGCCTTTCTACACAAAAAAAATGCATGAAAAAAACGCATAAAAAGCGCACCAAAAACGCACCGTGTGAAAGCACCCTTACAAATTAAAAAAAGAGAGGTTGAAAGCACAGAGAACCCACATAACTTGGAGCAGTGAGTAGTTGGATCTATGTGTAAAGCAGCAGAATGGCTAGCTATATGTGAGAGTTACAAAGACTATAATAGAATGGTAGGAAATTTCTCATTAAGACTATTTAGAAATTTTGCATTTAAGAAGCAAATCTTGGTGTAACAGTGTCCATGGCCTTTAACCTTTCAAGGATGAATGACATATAAAGCCCTCATGAAAGTGTGCTACTTCCTCCATCATGATGAATTTATCCTTCATGGTGATGTCATAGGTATTGCCCAACATATCTACAAATTGCAGCAGGAGCTCAGTTGCAACAATCACAAATTACTCCAGTCCCAGCAGTTTAACCCAGTAGATATTGTGACATTGACATCAAACGTGTTTGACAACAGGAGGGGGCTCTAGGGCAGTGGTGTCTTATAAACTTTACACATTTCAAAAGTGTATCTTTCTGCTTTTTTTTAAAGTTTTGCACCGCCTGTTTTTATTATTATTATTATTATTACTTTCTATAAATTTTTTACAAATACTTCTACTACTGCTGTACATTGTAATGTGTAGCTTCTCTGGTTTGCTATAGAGCCATCCATTCAAAAGAAAACCATTGCAAAACAATAAAATTCATAAGAAACAAATGTTTTTATCAAAATCTTACAACCAGCTCCTGGGGCCCCATTAAAATAAAAAAATATATATATGCTCTCCTTCCTTTGGTCCCCGGTTTCAGTGTTGCACCACTCCTGTTTTCTGTTTTCATTCTTGTATTTTCAAATGAAGATGTCACTGCTGCAACCTCTGATTGGCTGCAGAGGTCACATGTCACTCATTTACATCACTCATTTCGAAAGGAACAGCTCCAAACAGTGTTGCAAATAGAGGCACATGACCGCTTCAGCCAATCCGTGGTGTCCCTGTTCACAAATGAAAGATTGAAAACAGAAGGGATGCAGCGCTGGAGCCGCCGGGGACCGGAAGAAGGTGAGTATAAGTATTATTTTAATGGGGCCTCAGAAGCTGGTTATAAGATTTTATTACAAAGTGAACAATCCCTTTAAAACTTTCTCATATACAGCGGCACAGCAATCTTGATTGTTACAATTTACAAAAGTATAGCGGTTACATTAACACTAGATGGAGCTATGACTTAAACATATCTGGAAATGTAATATTAAGTGGAAAGAGTAGACCAATATTTAGCAGTTTGTCATTAGTATTAGGTACGTATTCTCTTCACAGGAGCCCCTTCTTGGCTTGATTTCATAGAGGTGCTCACCAATTTTATACTTTCCTCTTTCTGACTCTGACCTCAAAGGCTCTGACCACAACATAATTTCTGGAGAAAACTGCCCAGTAATCTCTATCTTTCTACACACATAACTAGCCCTTAGTAAAGGACTGCCTCCAAATCTGCTCTTAGCACTGATGGGGGACAGCCTTGTTTCTATGGACCCCACTCTCAAGCACCAATTTTTTATAACCTCTCTGCTGACTACCAGACCCAGCCTTCTGCACTCAGAATTGTCTCAACCAGTGCCCCACTATCCAGAGTAGTAGCAATCCCTTCAATAGCCCACCCCTGTTCCTCGACCACTAGACCATGCTTTTCAAAATACCTAAACTGCTTCTCACTCAGAGTCTTACTTTTCCCTTCACAGGTGCCAATGTTATGTAACTTTTCAGATAATTTCACCATATTTTGCAACCTCCAGCAGCATCTTAGCAGCCTCCAGCCCATGTCCTCTCTGCAGAACCACAAGCTTGCATCTAATATACAGGCCTACTTGTTTCTGTATATGCCCACAACAGATCTGTACGAAACACCTCAGAAGGATAGTCCTCATACTCATCACCATACTACCTGTTTCACCCTAAAATAAACAACCGTCCGCGAAAATAAGACCTAGTGAATAATTAATTATGCAAAACCGAGTCTAAGGCTGCTTTAAGCTGATGTTTGTTATGAAATCACGTACAGTATATTAATACATAGTTCAGGCTTTTGTTCAACAATAAATGTGAATTCTTGTTTCATGAAAAAATAAGCATGCTCCTAAAAAATAAAGTCTTAGCTCGACTTATAGAGCAAAAATTAATATAATATGTTGAAATAAAATACCTTAGGCACGTAATTCCGTATATCAACAGTATAAAACAGGTTTTGCGTGTTTTATATTAAATATAACATCAAGTACAACATATCTCGCAAAACAGGTAGTGTAATACGAAGCATAGAGTAAAATCCAGTACAATATATGGAAAAATTTTACTGCCTACAGCCCTAGTTCTTCAAGTCCAGCCTGGGAATAGCACAAACCGTATCAAAGACGCATAAGGAGATGTGCTGCATAATGCATCTCCTTGCCCGTACTTTGCTCCGTTACTCATTCCCAGTACAGGAATTAGGAAGGCAGTATGGCCAAAAATTTTCCATAAAGTCTGGCATAATTCTCAGTGCTTCATATACACTACCTGCTTTAAGGAATAATGTTACTTTGATGAGTTTAGAATAAACACGCAACATTCACTGAACTATGTGAGTGCTAAGGTATTTTTACACATTGAACCATTAAGGGCTGACAGCACACCTAACCTAATAGTCACACCACGCACCGTACTAACATACACTGTAAGGTAGTGCGGACACTACCTACCGAACAAATTAATATAAGCACACTGTCACTTTTATAAATTTCTTCAGGGGGAACACGGTAAGCATTGCTAGTGCATCCATGCATCCACCATGCTAAAAGCTCGCCCATAAACCACCATATCTAGCTCTTCCAAGGCTTATCCCTATATTTCTACCTCAACTGTGGCTGCCAGCCCAAAAGACTCTTAATGTTCTTTCCAGCCACAGCAATCCAATAAGATGGCCCTGTCCTGTAGTACATGCAAAAGAAACATTGTATGCTCTAATATATACCCCAACAAATACTAAATCAAAGATAGATATATCAAAAAATCAAAGTCACAATTGACAAAAGTACTACCGACTCATCTATCAGCACAACAATTACCATAAACGATGACAAGTCAAAGGATACATTCCATAAAAAGTTACTAGAATCAATTGTTACATTTCATTTTCTCAAAGTCAACTGTAAAACTTATCTAAGTGTATTTATTTCCTAATACCAGAACACAAAAACCATCAGAAAAGATATCTTAGATTAAGAGACGACGTTTACAGTGTGAGTAAAAGTATGATCTAGTCTTTTACTTCTTGAGTTTATTTTCAGGGTTCCAAGAAATCAAAAGTAAAAAACAATGTAATTTGAGATCCATGTAGAATGTTGACATTATCATTTGCACAACACCCCCACACGCCCCTAAATGTTTACTAATCATTCAATATGTTTATTTGAAGTTTCGGCAAACAAGATTGACACCACAGAACTTAAACCAAATCTGCCAAGACTCGGCTTCTATTTCTCAATCCTCAAGTTCAGGGGGTCAACAAAAGAGGGGGAAGGGCTTAATATTGTATACAAGCTAGTATGAGCGCACGAAAAGACTAGCGGGCACTGACAGTGATATATGCTTAAGTCAGGGCATTACCTATCCTTGTGCGCTGAACAGCTTAATTGTCCCTGGGTATGGATAGGCCAGATACTTTGTGTAGCACATTGGTGTTATTCTGATCTGCAGATAATCATGTGTAATTAACGTGACATTAGCATAGTAATCACTCAGTGCCTCGTTATTACATTAATTAGAGGGAACTAGTGCAGACCGCATGCAAAAGAGAAAATCCATTTTCCAAGAAAGAGTGGTGATTTCCCTATCCAGGGCCCCAACATCCACTACCCCTCTGCGTCATCTCTACCAACTGCTCTCTGACCTGCAGCAGGTTCCTGATAAATGTGGGCAATGAATATGATACTCTGTTGCAAAATGGAAACAACTTCTCACAAAGACTGATCCTACAGATCTTTTCTTAAGAATATATCGCCTTAAGAAATGTGCAAGCAAGCAGGATATTGAAAAGGAACTAGAAGGAAAACAAAAAATAAAGAGACAATGGGTTATTCTTCTTTTGTAAACAGCCAAACCAGAGAGCAAAACCTATGGAGATTATCTCACTACACTAAGCTATCAGGGTTGAGAAAAATCCCCAATATCTTGTAGGACTGCCTCTTGATACCACGGATAAAAGAAAGGTGAATTTATGCAAGAAATGAACAGAGATTGCTGAAAAAGTGAGAACACGTGCAGCACACAGCTATTGCCTTGAAATAATTGTACCAGTACATATGTCATAGAAAACAAACAGATCAAAAACAGGAAAGCCAATACTATTATTCACAGCATTTACCAGGGAAATGTATTTCAAAAAACATCTTACATGTTTATATTTTAACTTTCTTGTATTTTAAGTATTTTTGTCTTTTTCAGGTCTATAAGTTGCATGATAAATAATAGGCGCTTTCACTTCCATCTGTGTGCTGCACTTTGTGTGACATTGAAACTGCAATAGTTCCCTATGATAGTCCTAACCTGCATCCCAGCCATATTGGGCCTGCATCCATTAGTAGAAACACCCATGCTTGTTGATACAAGCAGCTGCAGAAGCCGCTTCATTCTAAATTTAATGCACATTCATAGCACAGAGCATATTGCAAAGAGTAATCGTACAACTCTACATCATAGTATATTTCATGGGACTTGAGAAACAAATGACAATATTATCAAGTATGTAAAGTTTATGCATGCAAGTCATAATTTATAAGTTTGTTGTGCAGCTTACCTTGAGTAGACCCACCCTCCTTTGTAAAATTACTCATGAAGCCAGTATGCACAATTTATGTTAAGAAGCAAATCACTCAGTCAGCTCACATGATTTCCAGATATGCCATTAACTACATTAGCACCTGCCTATTTTAGAGAGGAATGGCACAGGGCACCAACATCGTAGTTGGACAGTATTCTGGTTCTCAGTCTTTGCTTCAGAAATTGTCTCAATAAAACAAAAACGTTCCATACATTAGGATGACTTAACTCATCGTCTCATGCTGTATTATGAGTGTCACACATACAACTACTTAGTGATATCGCTAAAGAGGATATAAGGGTGAGCGCAATCAAGTGGAATAAAAAACAAACAACAGCTCCCAAAGGTGTATTATGGGCCGCTCACCTTTTAAAGTTGTACAGAATAGTACAACACATATATCCAGCATAAATCGATGTATCGATATAGCCTCAGGTTCTCCGTCAGTCAGCAGCCGTAGGACTCTCCGCACTCATGGATACACTCTGCGCTGAGGATCCACGGCAAAAGTACAAGTTCTATTGCAAGAAGGAGAAAAACTAGCGCTCGGAGAAGAAAAATCTTACCCAGGTGTTCTTAGATTTTTCTTCTCCGAGTGCTAGTTTTTCTCCTTCTTGCAATAGAACACATACAACTACTTGTCTTACTTTTCTCAAACATTTCATACAATTAAATTTATCAAGCTTGTTTATGCCTATGTTGTGCATTTAGATTAAAGCACCAGAAGCTTTAAAATATAATTCTGTAAACATTTAAAACAATATTTAATCAATATTGGCGAGAACCCTGTCAAGAATTCCTACAACAAATCTATGAACAGTACATCATGGCCTAGTTTCCTAGGCAAACTCAATTGGGGGTCTAGTGGTGCTGTAATTGTCACAGCAGGTGACTTCTTGTAACTGAGTCCATGAGGCACCATGGTGGACTTAGGCTATGTTCACACGGTGTATTTGCTGGGCGTAATTACGCCCCGAAATTACGCTGTGTGGAGGGGGGCGGGAGCGGGGGAGTGAGCGGGGGGCCGGCACTTCGCCGGCCCATAGACAATCACTGCTAGCGGCGCGTATACGCCGCTAGAAAGTGACATGTCAATTATCTCCCCGCCCGGCGGCTTCGCCGGGCGGGGAGAGGAGACGTAATCCATAGTTCTCTATGAGAACTGTGAATTACCGTAATGAATGGGCCGTTTTCGGCCCGTAATTGGCGCACTTCGGCGCGTAATTACGGACTGAAATACGGCCCATTTTAAGCCGTGTGAACATGGCCTTAGCCTTTAGCTGTACACTGACATGGAGAACTTAATAACCTTTTTCTATACTAGAGTGCTTAGCTGGCAGTAGAATATAGAGACTTCATCACAAATTTAGATTGTGAGCGATGGGAATCTCTATATAGTGCTGTGGATTATGTTGGTGCTATATAAGCAAAAGGATACAGATGCATATTGCATAAATTCTTCATGGCACTGTTTTTCATTATGGTTGTGGAAACATTTTATAAAATAGTTTCTAGCATATTATATAAAGCACATATGACATACCATAATAATCAGTTTGTCAACTGATAACTGTTGGCCATATGTTTGTTCTATACATATATTTCCGAATATATTATAGTGTCAATATATATATATATATATTATATATATATATATTTATTAGCAGTACAGTGTTAGCCAGAAAAATCTCTGTGATATTAAAGAAATATTCCCGCCAAAGCCATTCACCAATAACAGGTCAGCTCGTAGCTCGCAATCTTCAAGCTGATCTGTGAGCAGGAAGTGGCTTAGTGAAAACCCCACTTTAATGTTGATACAAAAGAATTTGGCTGAATCCCCACCCACCAACCATTTTTTGTCCGATGCACGACCGTGGTTTTTGTCACATTTTGCGCAAAACCTGTGGTCGGTTCCCATTTTTTGCTGTCGGTCAATACAATTGATTGTATGGGAATATGACGAAAAAAACTCAAAGCGCCGGCATATTATGCAACATGTATAATACGCCGGCGCCAGAAGATGAGCAGAGAAAAAGCGACCTGTGGAGACTACAGGTCGGTTTTTCTATTGTTGTCTAGGGGCCTCCTTAATGATTGTATTTTCAGCGGCTTTAAAATCCTAAAACCGCCGAAAATACAATTGTATTGCTATGCCATGGAGACATAGCCTTTAATATCACACAGATAATTTGGTAAAAAGTCTTTTTGTTGACTTTTTTTTATTTTGTTACATTTTAAGTGTGCATTTTCACTTTCCACTACAAATATCCACTATAAATTATAATACGTCTGTTGTGTTGTGTGATGTCTCACTCTTGCTTAGTTAAAAATGTTTTTTTTTTTTAAATAGCATTTGCCCAAAAATTTGCATCCTTTTAATTAGAAAACTGGTCAAAATAATAGTTTCACGCCATAGTCTTTTTTGATATGTTTGTCATGTTTTTGGGTCTATAGTGTCTTTTTGCAATTTGCAGCATGCTCTAGGTTTGGTGGTTTTTATCCCTATAACTTTCTCTATAGGATCTTAAATGGGTTTTCCCATTACAGACATTTATACCATATCAATGGGATAACCTTGAAACCCCCCACCTATCTCAAGAATGGGCCCTCAAAACTCCCCATTCAAAACAGAGAAGTGTCCACGCTGACACAGTTACTCTCCATGTAATTAAAAGGGAGTTCCGATTACAGTTGAACAGTTGCAATTAAATAGATATAGAGTAACTATGCAAGTGCATATACTTTTCTCTTCTTCCGAGGGCCCATTCTCAAAATAGGTGCAAGTACCAAGGTATCCTATTGATGTGGCATACATGTCTAAGATGGGAAAACCCCTTTAAAGGGGTTGTTTCATCACTCATCACGCTGTTTCACAGAGCCAAAAGCAGCTTTCATTAATGCATCCTGTCTCTTCCTAATTAAGCTATGGGTGGTTCTATGACAGTGATTAGAATATTAGCTCAAAGGTCTGCTAATTACTCTGACATGAGAGCAGGAGATGTTTATCTGAAGCCCAGAGCAACTTCAGAGCTAAAGTAAACAGTCTCCTTTGTTTGTTAGATCAGATAACAGTCAAGCTTTCAAACTGCCAGCAATTCTGTGTGCTGACCTTTGTGATGACATCATCCCTGCTATCAGATAAGAAAAACAGCAGAGAAGAGCAGTGCAAAGCAGGTTGGTAACTTACAGAACCCTGAGTGCACAGAGAGCTGATAAAATCACTTTTATCTCTTCAAAAAAGAAGGATAAACTAAACAATCTATGGAAAATGTCTTCATTCACTGTTCCCTACGTGTTGAAAGGTCCTATAGAAAAACTTATGCGGGAAAAAAACATAAAAACCACCAAAGTATGCTACATATAGAAAAAAAAAACACTATGGACCCAAAAACACTACACAAATACTATGGGGTGAATTTATTATATTGACCAGCTCTCTAGTTAAAAGGTTGTACATTTTTTATCTTTTGCTGTTTTTCAAATAAATAGCAATGTAATTTTACATTACTTTTTATTAGAAACAGGCATCGGTGTTCACACAAGTGATTGCCGAGCGTGTCTCATCGCATCTTTCTGATCTGTCTTTCGGATCCGTTCCAAGAATTGATATGCCAATTCTTGGTCCAAAAGATGCAGCAGGAGCCCTATTTAAAACTATAGGGTGCGATCCTGCTGCATCCAACACACATCCAAACACGCAGCTGCATGTTGGATACGTGTTGGATCTGTTTTACGTGCGATTGCTGCAGCGTTTTTGGATCTGACTTTCCGACACGGATCCAAAAACGCTGTGTGAATATACCCTAACTATAATTTATAGCAGTCATTTGTAGTGGAAATCCTCGTCAGTTCATAGCTGTCACAGTTTTTTGATTGGAGCGCAAGGACAGCCATGTATGAGCCAATATTCTAGAGGTATGAAATTCAAAAGAATTAATACTAATGATAAAATTTACAATTATGGGATTTGTTGATTTTATTATTATTATTATTATTATTATTATTATTAATAATATTTTTATTTTAAATGATTTACTAATATATGTAAATGTACATGAGGCAATATTGGCTTATCAATTATAAAGTTTTTTTTTGTAACTTATAGAAGAATTTATCTAATAATTAGATTGCTAGAAAACTTTATATGCCGCTTCTGAGCAAAGGACCATTGAATAAGGACAACACATTGCTGCTACAGGCAAACAGATCAAATATAAAAGTGACTAAAAATTGTGCCCATGGCAAATATAAAAGGGAAAGAACTGTTTTCAAAGGATAGAAAAAGCAGAACATTCCATATTAAGAAGCTGTGTAAGTGACCTGGCCTGCAAGCCTCTCCTTTGGGTTTTCCACCTTATAGCATGAAAGAAGCTAAATTAGCAAAACAGAAGTAAACTGTTGACTGTTTCATTGCAGGATTAAGTGTGATAAATGGGGGTTTTGTTCTGCCTCTGTCCAGATGTTGTGTCTATGCCGTGGTGTTTTTTCTTTTACATTCTTGGCTTGGAGCCCGTATATATTTTGGATACTGAGGGGAGAATATAATACCGCTGGAAAATGATGCGGTCTGGTTACCTTTTAAATAACATTTCCTCCCTCCTCGATTTTCTAATAGTTTGTTTTTCTTTCCATGTTTTCCTTTTATTGGAGGTTTTTTTTTCAGGGGGAAATTATTAACACTGCCAAAAGCTCAACCAGAAAAAAAAGTGCTTCTATTTATTTTATGCCTGAAGTTAAAGAAAAGGCTCTTCTTCATTTAATTTCTTCTTGAAAAAAAATCCTAATAGACTAGCAACCTTGCCCAAAATCTAAAACCGGTGGTTTATGTGTCTGATTTTGCACCTTTGACCTGTCATTTTCTCTAATTGTAGCTCCAGAGATGCACCCTCCGTTTTCTAGGAAGTACCTGCAGTTCCTGGCCTTCAGTCTTTAAAAACACCCAAAACTGCTACGGCATTGAGAAAGAATTCAGACCTCCCAATCTCAGGAAAACAAACAAAGGAAGGCTGTCCAGCGAGGCCTCAGCTTTCACTGCAATAGAAAACCTTCCACTGATCTCTGCTCTCAAAGTCCTGACACCAATGTTCAGCAGATCTCTAATTAACCTCTGCACTGCCAATTTTCTGGCAGACTGCTATCAATACCTAAACTTGAACCACACTTTGTCACCTTGGGTACAATTTCCTCAGTTCTAGGAGAAACATTTGGTGACTAAGGTGCTTTCACAGGGAGCGTTTTTTTGGTGCATTTTTGTATGCGTTTTTTGTGCAGAAAGACACAGCAATTAATGCTGTACTTTTCTGCACAAAAACGCATCAAAAACGCACTGTGTGAAAGCACCTTAATTGATTAGATTTTATGTTCATTATCATTTATCTTGAAGTTAATTTCTGATTATACATTGTTGCTGGATTGTATACTATTGAAGCAGGGGGACGTTTGTAGTATTTAGACATACAGCAGTGATTTACTACAGCACGGAGAGTATACTGCTGGTGTGTTGTTTGGTTATAGGTTCTCATTAAGTCGTGCGTCATGTTCTTGTCATTTTGCTTGTTATACAAATCTGTCCACATGTAGACACTGTCACATGCCAAGTCTTATTTAGAAAGCAGAAATGTTTGTTCCATTTTAGGCCGAGGCTCTGTGAAAATTCTACATGCCACATTTATCTCAGTTTATGATTGAGGCAGCTCATGATGTGGTATCGCATGAATTCTCAGCTAATGTTAACCAATGTATATATGCTGTTTCATATGCCTGTGATTTCACAATCACAAACATCCTTTAAATGTGCCAATAACTGGCTTAAATATCTTAAAGGGGTTGTCTCACTACAAGGATTGCATTTTATGTTAAAGAGCTTGCAAAAACAAGTCACTTTGTAATACATGTCCAATAACAATGTCCTACCTATTCCTAGATTTCCCCTCTTGTATGTGCTGAATCAGCTCCTCAGTTATCTATGCTACAGACCCGTTTGGG
>JAODAL010056058.1:0-23535 GCA_025379985.1 Phyllomedusa bahiana | reverse complement strand
AGGGTTTTTTCCGATTGCCAGATTGGAGTGGGGGAAGGGAAATTTTTTTTCCCCTAAAATGGGACAATTGGCTTCTCCCTCATTGGGGTTTTTTGCCTTCCTGATCAACCCTTAGACAACGGCTGAAGGGGGTGGACGTCTCGTTTTTTTTCCGTTAAAAAACTATGAAAATATGAATCTCCCGGGGGGTTCTTCAGCGCTCACGTACTACTCCCGCGGCTGCTGGGTAAGGGGGGGGGGATAGGAGCAGTACCCTCCATCAGCAGAACCTAAGTCTGGAGTACTGTGAGAAGCTTCCTTCACCCGCCTAGTAGGAGGCATCGCCAGCAGCGCAGCAGCAGGACCTGGAGGTCCCTAACCAACAGGTGGTGGCCTATTGGACAGACTCTGCCCCCCATTAGAAGATCCGGGACTATGGGCAGAAAAAATGGTTTTGGGGCCGCAATTCCCGAGTTTGCGTGGAAAAGCTGTCCTCCCCGGCCAGTATGGGGCATCAGAAGCGGGTTTTCAGTGTGTTGGGGGCCATCGTTCCCCAAGGAGAACCCGCTTGTCCACGGGAAATGTGGAAGACTGACCTTTGTCAAGATAAATCGGGGTGGATGGCCAGGATTTCCACCACCAATCCTTAGGCGTCAGACAACATCACCTGACGCCTCACCCAAACTGGAAAATTAGTTGAGTTAAAACTACCTCCCTCAGTCACTATTCTGATGCCCACCCGCCTGTTTGCCACACATCTGCTGCCATTTCCCCCAATCAGCCTACCACATTTTTACAGGGACGGTTTGCCCCCCACCTCACACTGTGTCTTGAACATCAGCCTGACGCCTCACCCAAACTGTGAGAAATTAGTCTGAGTTAAATTCCTCCCTCGTCACTTTTCTGAGCCCCAAACCCGCCTGATCCAACATCGCTGCCAGTTTCTCCTCACCCTCCACCATTTTTACCAGGGAGGTTTTTGCCACCCCCCCCCCACATGTGCATTGGCCACTCTCTGCCCTCTTGCTGCTGCTGTGCTGTGCTCCCGTGACCTACACCAACATGCCAAACTCCCCCCCGCTTTTGGGGGGGGGCCCCCCTAATGGGGGGGCCCCCCCCCCCCCGCCCACCCCGGCAGAGATGGCGAACCCCCCGCCGCCAGCAGGCTTTTTTAAAATTTGACCGCAGGACAAAGTAGCACGGGTCGCTACTTGGCGCCGCCGGGCCGCTCCTACGGCGGGTGAAGCGGGGTCGCAGCACCCGCCCCCCGTCCGGGACTCTCACTGTACAGGGGGGAGGCAGGGGATCTTCCCCTCCTCCCCCTGTATGTACAGGCCGGTGTGGCCTGTACATACAGATCAGGTCGCAGGGGGTGTGACGCGCGGCGTATAATCCCCTGGCACGCTGAGGAGGAATCGGCGTGGTTTCCCCGGAGCTGCAGGGGAAGCCTGTGAGGTAATTGGCTTTTATTATTTTTATCAGCTATAGGGGGCACCCTACCTGGTAACAAAGGGGAACTACCTGACTACAAAGGGGGCAACTACCTGGCTAACCAAAGGGGGCAATTTCCGGCAAACAAATGGGAAAAGAACTCCTGGCTAACAAAGGGGGCAACTACCTGGCTAACAAAGGGGGCACTACCTGGCTAACAAAGGGGGAAACTGCCAGGCTCACAAATGGGGGCATAACCTTGAAACAAAGGGGGGGCACTACCTAGCTTACAGAGGGGTCTCCCTGGCTACAAGGGGGCATCTACCGGGCTACAAGGGGGAAATTACTTTGACTACAAGGGGGCAATTATTTGGCTACAAGGGGGCATCTACCTCCCTGTAGGGGCACTACCTGGTTTGGGGGGCTACTACCCTTTGCTATAGGGATCTACCTGGCTTTCCTCCAAAGCCGTTATGCGTTAGGCGGATGGGGTGTGGCTTTTGAAGGGGCTTTGGCACCCCAACAGATGGCATGCCCATGCAAATTTTTTGCACGGCGCGTCCCACCCGCCGCCCTCTTCGATCTCCTGCTTTTCCATTTTCAAAAGTTGGCAACTATGACCTACACACTCATGTGCCACTCTATGGCCTACTCCTGTTTTTGCCACCTCCAGAATGTCATTGTGTCACTGTCTGTCCTCATGCTGCTTCTGTGGCTGCTGCCGTGACCTACACACTCTGTCATCAGGGCCGTTCCTAGGGGGGGTGAGGCGGCGAATTGCCAGGCGCCGAGCCCCCGCTCACCCGAGGTGGCGCCGCCCTGCCTCCCCCGCCCAGAGGATCGCCCTTTGACTATCCCGCGGCTGTTCTATAACAGTCGCGCAGAGCCGAAGCTGCTGGTACAAGGAGGCGGGGAGGACCCGTTCCGTCCTGCCTCCCCCCCTGTATGTATCGGTGTCATTGAGCGCCGATACTTCACAGTGCGGCAGGGGGGCACAGCTTTCCCGCGCCCCCCTGGACGCTGGTCCCTCGGTCGGCAGCTCTGCCGCCGAGGAATCCCTGGGAGCTGCATGCAGCGAAAGCAGCGGGGATGAGTACGCTGCTTCACAACTCAGCACTCCCACCGTGAGAACTCCAGACCAGGAGCGCGGACCGAGGTGAGTACTTTTTTTCTTTGGTAATTAGCTACAGGGGCATCTACTGACTATAAGGGGGGGCATCTTCGGGCTACAGGGGCCTCTGCTGGCTACAGGGGCATCTGCTGGCTACAGGGGGGAATCACTGGTTACAGGGGGGCATCTGGGGCTAACAGGGGCATCTACTGGCTACAAGGGGCATCCTGGCTACAGGGGGCATCTGCTTGGCTAAGGGGGGCATCACTGTTTTACAGGGGGCATTGCTGGCTACAGGGGGCATCTGCTGGCTTACAGGGGGGCATTACTGGTTTACAGGGGGCATTGCGGGCTACAGGGGGGCATCTCTGGCTACAGGGGCATCTACTGGCTACAGGGGGCATCTGCTGGCTGACGGGGGGCATCACTGGTTTACAGGGGGGCATCTCCCTGGTACAGGGGGGCATTGCTGGTACAGGGGACATTTTTTGGCTACAGGGGGGCATCACTGGCTACAGGGGGCATCTCTGGTCACAGGGGCATCTAATGGCTACAGGGGCATCAAAGGCTACAGGGGCAATCCACTGGCTCAGGGGCTTTCTGCTGGTTTACGGGGGGCTTTCCGGGCTACAGGGGGGCATCCTGCTACGGGGGGTCCATCTACTGGCTACAGGGGGGCATCGCTGGTACAGGGGGCATCTACTGGCTACCAGGGGGGCATCACTGGCTACAGGGAGCATCTACTGCTCGGGGGGCATTAACTGGCTCAGGGGCATTTTCTGCTACAGGGGCATTACTGGCACAGAGGTGCATCCACGGGCTAGGGCACACCCACTGGCCTACATGGGGCATCTACGGTCAGGGGGGCTCACTGGCTACAAGGGGGGGCATCTACTGGCTACGGGGGGGCATCTACTGGCTAAAGGGGGCATCACTGTCTACAGGGGGCATTAGTGGCTACAGGGGGGAAATCTACTGGAACAGGGGGGGCATCACGGGCTACAGGGAGCATCTGCTGGTTTACAGTGGGGCATCATGGCTACAGGGGGCATCTGCTGGCTACTAGGGGGCATCTGCTGGCTACAGCGGGCATCTACTGGCTACAGGGGGCATCTGCTGGCTGCAGGGGGGCATCAGTGGCTACAGGGGGCATCTTGGCTACAGGGGGGCATCTGCTGGCTACAGGGGGCATCTTCTGGCTACAGGGGGGCATCTTCTGGCTACAGGGGGGCATTCACTGGCTACAGGGGGCATCTGTGGCTACAGGGGGCATCTACTGGCTACAGGGGGGCATCACTGGCTACAGGGGGCATCTACTAGCTACAGGGGGCATCACTGGCTACAGGGGACATCTACTAGCTACAGGGGGCATCACTGGCTACAAGGGGCATCACTGGCTACAGGGGCATCACTGGCTACAGGGGGGCATCACTGGCTACAGGGGGCATCTACTGGCTACAGGGGGCATCTGCTGGCTACAGGGGGAAATCTACTGGCTACAGGGGGGCATCACTGGTTACGGGGGTGCATCAATGGCTACAGGGGGGCATCTACTGGCTCAGGGGCATTGCTGCCTACGGGGGGGCTTTCTACTGGCTACAGAGGGCGCTTTCACTGGCTACAGGGCGCATCACTGGCTACAGGGACCTCTACTGGCTACAGGGGGGCATCACTGGCTACAAGGGGGGCAATCACTGGCTACAGGGGGGCATCTACTGGCTACAGGGGGGCATCAAATGGCTACCGGGGGGCAATCACTGGTACAGTGGGACATCTACTGGCTACAGGGGGGCTTTTACTGGCTACAGGGGGGCATTACTGGCTACAGGGGGCATCTACTGGCCAGAGGAGCATCACCTGGCTACACGGGGGGGGGGGGGGCATCTATGGCTACAGGGGGGGGGCATCTATTGGCTACAGGTGGGGCATCAAATGGCTACGGGGGGCTACTACCTGGCTAACGGGGGTACTATTTGGCTACAGGGGGCATTTTTACATGGCTACCATATGAGGTGCTATAGATGGGGAGATTGTATAGAGATAGGAATTGGTAGAGAAGTGATGATAAGTGAGGCGTCTAAGATGTTTGTTTTGTAAATTTTACAATGAAAGAATCGGGAGTCATTAGGCGTCTGGGACGATTGAAGAGTTGGTCTCTTTCTCTTCTTCTTCTTTTCCCCAGGCTTTCCTGTGAGTCATAGATATAACTTTAATGTAATCTTTATATGTCTGCAGAGCCCGGGGTACAGCTGGTATCCACCCCTGTATGGTCACTGTACGCGGGTGATATTTGGTTGTAGTATAATGGTTTGTATTCAGTAATGGTCAGTTTGTATTATTAAGTCACTGTATGGTGGTGATATGTGGTCATGGTGTGGTGATATTATTAGGTTAATGTGTGTTGGTGATATGTGGTCTTAGTGGTCTTGGGATTCTGGTTCCCAGCAGCAGTGTTATATTTTGGGGAACTGTATGACTATTAAATTAATAGTTTTAAAAGTAGCACATTGTGGTAAAGCTTTTGTATATTTTGGCCTTGGTTTATGGTGATGCAATGTGTCGCTTCGTGGCGCATTATGTTAGGGGGGGGGGGGGGGGGGATTTCTTCACCTCGCTATGAGTTAAATTTAGCCTAGAAAATGCCCTGTCTGTAATTGTGGCACTATGTGGCCCCAGTTTTTGCCGCCTCCGAATTGTCATTGTGCCCCTGTCTGACCCCCTGCTCTGGCCGGGCCGTCACCTCCACTCTCTGTCATTGTTCCCAACTCTGTGGCCTACTACTGTTTTTGCCACCTCCAGAATGTTTATTGTGCCACTCTCTGACCTCATGCTGCTGTGGCTGGCCGCCCGTCACCTCATCCCCCTCTGTCACTAATGTTGCCACCTGAGCCCTCAGCTTTTTTTTTTTCCAGCTGTCGCTGCCATTTACTTTATCAGGCTAATTCCCCCCTTCAGTTTTTTGGTCAGTTTTGCCCTCTTAAGTGCCCAGGGAATTTTATAGTGAAGCGATTCTAAAATCGGCGGCAGTCATCTGCGTGTCATACTAAAACACAACATTGTATGAAGACCAAACCAAGCTCCCTCTGCATATTTAAGCATGGCACAACGTTCTACAGCACCCTTCAGGCTCTGTGCAAGCCGGGGAAAAAGCTGCTTTTTAACGCGATTCGTGCCAAAGTAATTCGGACCGAAACTAATTTTGTCGGAAAATTCGGCGAAGTCACCGAATCAAATTTTTGAGAAATTCGCCCATCTCTACTAAAAATGTGCAGTGTGATTTTACATTGCTTTCAATGTAAAACATGCATCGTAGTTCAGATGAGTGATCACCGATATGTGTTTGTGATGCGTCTTTCGGATCCGTTCAAAGAATTATCATCTCAGTTCTTGATCCGTTTGATGCAGCAGACGCCCTATTTAAAACTATAGGGTGCGTGTCTGCTGCATCCAACACGCCGTGTGAACATACCCTTAAGGTCTGAACCACATAAATGAAACCGATGCTTGTTTCACACTAACCAAGCAGATCTGATTCCTTTGCTGGATGGCTGTATGCAATCAGATGTGCTGAAAGTAGGAACCTCCGCTTAATGAGGGAAACAATCTTTCAACGCCATAAATCCCTAGATTAATGTTAATGATAAAGAGGTATTGATTTCTCAGTGCGCTGCAACCTGCGAGCTCCCCGGTGACTGTCTACATTTGCACATGCAAGTTTCCGCTGCATAAATAATAAAGCTGAGACGACTGTATCATTTTCTAGTTGCATTTTGAAGCAAATGTTAAGGATTGAGCTAAAGGCAGCGTACATTATTCAATGTCAGCCGCATTTATACGCCTGTATTAGTAATTCCTACAGTCGCCTCTTCTTTTGTAGTTTCCATGACAACAGTTCCTCCTGATAGCGTACCTCTCGAGCCCTGTTCTTTTAATGCTTCTCAGCTGTTTTGTTACTTGGAAAGCAATTAGTGAGTACAAAAAGCATTAGCCGCACCTATGTTTTTATAGCATTTGAATACATGTGTAGCTCCTTACAGATGCCATAATGTTTGACGTATGATAATGAAGGTGACTGCGCTTAGTCTCTGGTGGTTGAGGCTGCATTGATGACTCATGGCTTATATATTTTAATTATTCTCATTGCTCCTCTGGAAATGTTATGATTTATTTTTGGGAATCTTGTTTAGAAATGGAGAAGTTCAGGTACGTTCAGACAGTATATTGCAGTACGCACACGATACACCGTCAGTAAGGATGTCGAAAGTACGCACTGGTCAGCATGTACTTTCAACACGAACCAGCCCTCTGCCTTGTATAGTTTTCTATCTCTGACTAGCGACCAATCACTTCTTTTTTCAATCATAAAATCATCTTTGTCTGAACAGCGATGATTTTACACAGAACTCATTGATTTTACCGTATTTGTAGGCTATACTTCGGTGCAATTACAAGCTGAACTACGCCCTGCAAATACTCCACGTGAACAAACCTTCACAGACATTTTTTAACAACATATCAGCCATAACATTAAACCCAAGTGAAGTGAATAACATTGATTATCTTGTTAGTAAGTAAACAAAGCTACATGTGCTTTGAAGAGTGAAAACAATTGCTTGTCAGTAAACAAAAGCTAATCTTGTTAGAGATAAAGAGTCTGCTCTGGAGTGAGCTCCACCATGGTGATGTCACTCCCGACTCTCTGTCGAATCAGGAAGGGAGATATGGACAGTAAACTAAAGACACTTGTGTGCACTCAAAGCAGATAAAATCTCTCTTATCTCCTGGCTAGGGAGAAATCAGAAGACCAATGCTTTGAGGAAAAGTTTTCATGTTGAAAGCGAATCATTGTAGTGAGAAACCCCCTTTAATTACTAGCAAGCTCTCTAAACTGATTGGAAAAGTGTTGTAAATTATCAATTATTGTTTTTTAGGCCGGGTTTATCAGAAAATCTGGACATGGTTTCCTCAGTAGGATCCCTAACATGACGTGTGAACCCAGCCTAAAGGCGCTTTCACACAGCGTAGTTTTGGTGCAGTTTTTTTTTTTGTTTTCAAAATTGTTTTTATTAACATTAATCCTTGACACATACAAAATGGAAGCAGCAGTTACAAATAGTATCATAAAATCTTTCCATTACAAATATTATATAAAAAATGCAATATGATCATTTAGCCAAGGACAATGTTATTTTCTTCTTTTTTGTTATTACTAGTTTCTAACAAAAAAACATAAACATTACACAGTCTTTTTACATATTAAGTCACAGTATCATTACAGCTCAATTACGACTGTGCAAGAACAACATTAAATCAAACTCAATTAACTTCTAAAGCTGCAGTGTGTCTCATTTCCCTATTCTATAACGTTAGCTCAGGTGCGCGACTCCCCCCTTCCCCGCCAGTGCATATAACGGGCGCATTTGCTCCCGCAGGCCACTATGATACCATCCCAGTATCTTTTTTTTTGTATCTTCTCCGCGCAAATTCCAGTGAAGCCTATATTTCTCGCTTAAGAACCACCTTCCGTCGGCAAATCTATTGGATCAGCACCCGCCAGTTGTCTACCCTGGTACCATAGGGTTGGCTCGAAACAGCGCTTTATATTACCCTTAGTATCCGTCGGCAATGTGTTTATATATTCTTCCCATAACTCAAAAAACGTCCTCACCCTTTTTTCTTTTTGCAAGGCGGCCTCTACCCAATCCATGCACATCAAGAAATCAAGTTTACTTTTAAATAAGTCCAGAGTGGGACCCACGGGCTGAAGCCATACCTGTAAGATAGCTTTGCGTGCTGCCGCTGCCCCCACGTGTAGTATCCTTTTTACCCGCCTGGTCGTTTCTTGTACCTATTGTTTCACAATACCAAACAGCGCCCATGAAGACCCAGCAACAAGTGATACATTTAGGGATTGGTTCATATACTCTGTTATATGGAGCCAAAACTCCCGTATTAAGGGGCAGTCCCATAGGCAATGATATAGGTCCGCTGCTGGCGATCCACATTTGAAGCAGTTGTCATTTTGGAATCTGCCCATACGATGGCCCCTAATCGGTGTAAGATAGGTATTGTGCGCCACCTTCATAAACATCTCAACATACCTAGCAGCCGGCAGAAACTTATAAGTGTCAGCTAGTGCCTCTAGTATCGTAGCTGGGGAGATGTCAGCGTCTCTTTCCTGCCATCTAGCTAGGCCAAAGCGTGTTCTGTCATAGTCCAAGTCCTCTAAAAGATACTTATAAGCGGCCAATAGTTGTGCTCATCTTGTGGGAGGGTTTAAGAACACCTGATCGAAAGTCGTGTCCCAGTCGTCATGTTTTAGGTGCCACTGCACTTCTGCGATATAACTAAATATCTGTAGGTAATTAAAGAACGGAATCGGGGGTATAGGGCAGAGGCTTTGCAGTTCTGAGATAGAATATATCTGTTTAGTGTTGGGATGCACTAATTGTTTTACTTGGTGTACGCCTAGTTTGTGCCATAGTCTAAAAGTGTTTTGTGTTTTGTGTGGGATTACGTATGAGAGATAAAAATGGAGAGTAATCCAGGTTCAAATTTTTAAGTTGCCTAATCTTTCACCATGCCCTCCATACCGGCATAGCAGCTGATCCTCTTTCACCATCTGAGGGAGCTCTCCGTAAGGTAAATGCAGGAAATTGATGAGCGAGATGCCGTGTAACCGTTCCTGATCTAATGAACTATCCGTGAAGACTGTTGTAGATTGCGTCCAGTCTGTCAGAAAACGGCCTAAGGCCGCCAAGTCATAAAGGCGAATATTGGGAAATCCTAGGCCTCCGTGTAATTGGCGCTGTTGAAGCACTATGAGAGGAATACGGGCCTTCTTGGAGTTCCATATAAATTGTCAGTTTTGGTGCAGTTTTAACTGCGCTCCGATTAATCTGTCTTTATTCCCAGCAAGCTTCTTTCAGTTGTCTAAATTTTTCAGAAAGGTGTTTCAAGTAAGTAATCAGTTACTGTGTTTGAAGTCTTGTGGATTTCAAACACACTGATTGATGCATCACTTTCCAAACAGTTTAGATAAGTGCAAAAAAGCTTGCTGGTAATAAAGGCAGTTTAATTGGAGCACAGTTAAAGGGGTTGTCTCACTACATTGATTCATCTTACCTCAGTCCTGTTTTCTTGGTTTCATTTTCAATTCAGGGGCGTGTTTACTGGCTTCCACTAGGCTGCAGTAGAAGCCAGGTCTGTAGCTATAGCAACCAGTGCTGGCAGCCTATCAGGAGGGATTGAACAGGTAGATATAGCAACCTGAGGAGCTGATGCAGCCCATACAAGAGGGGATATCTAGGAATAGGTAGGACACTGTTAATGGAAATATATTGCAAAGTGACTTGTTTTTGCAAGATCCCTAACATAAAAAGCAATCCTTGTAGTAAAACAGCCCCTATAAAACTGCACCAAAACTGTGCTGTGTGAAAGCAGCCTTAACACAAGAATTGATTACTAACTTGCAACACCTTTCCAAACAATTTAGATAACTTAAAGGAGCTTGCTGGTAATAAAGGCAATATCATTGTAGTACTGCAAGTGAAAAAATACACCATCTGGGGCTGAAGAGGTTGTTATCAGTGAAAACAGCTTGATGGGACAACCTCTTTAACACATACCACCTACCTAAATTTCTGTGCAGGCCAAGTTCACCTCTTCACAGCAAAGCTATGTCTACATTGCATTCAGTATTTAGAATCCGCAGAAATTATATGTTTGTGTGCAGGCGATAGGTACTCTTTAAGTGACTTTTATCTGTGATATGACAAAAAGTTTGTTTTCTGCAGTAGTAAGCATCTGTAGTCATTCTGAAGAATGACACAATATTTAAACTAGTCACCAGGTTAGCCTTGACCATGTGTGCGTCCAGAATTTTACCTAGGTGGAGATTTGAGATGTCCTCTGTTGCTGCTCCCCTTCAACATTCTATAGACTCCTAGACCCTCTCTGTTCAGCTCAGCACCTGCACTACCAGCCTCAAACCATTGTCCTGTACTTCTGATAAGATATGCAGGCTAAAAAGACGCGACAATGGTTCGGCAACCAGGACAGAAAGCCAACTGTGGATGTTTAAAGAAAATGCTAACAATTGTTCAAATTGATGGCATTGTCTAATTCAATTGGCTGTCTGCGTACAGTGCTACAGAGAGCGGTCGTCTAAGAAAACAGACTGGGGCAGATTTACTAATTCTGTTTAAAACTTAGACAGCGTACACTAAAGTCAGATATGAATTCCAAAACGAGAGTATCCAGCACCAGTAATTAACATCTTCTTTATTTAAATATCCATTAAAATGTAGAACAATGGCAAAGGCATCAACCTAAGGTTAAGGTTGATGCCTTTGCCATTGTTCTACATTTTTATGGATATTTAAATAAAGAAGATTTTAATTACTGGTGCTGGACACTCTCATTTTGGAATTCATATGCATTGACAGTCTGCCCGCTGTCTTTCTGCGTGCACCACCGCCTTCAGCACAGATCATCTGGTGAGCTGACCTCACATGTGTTTGTTTGACTAAAGTCAGATAGTTTAAGGATGCACTGATTTTGGCACATCTTTAGACTTGTCTGACTTTTTATATCAACTACTGGTTGGCTTATTTTGCACCAAACTACCAGAATGCCAGAATTTTGGAACATACTGTCACATGTACTATAAATCCATACCTCTTCTGGTGTAGCCACAGCCATTCCGACAAAGCAATGCCTCTTTGTTGGGGCACACAGTATCTAAAAGTGTTATGTCTGAACCGATAAATGTGTCTACAACTAGACAGGCCAAATTGTGCTAAAATGAAATAAATTTTAGTACACTATATGGCAAATTGTAGTTGCAAACATTATAGTTAAGCCGTCCAACTAATACACATACATATAACAAAGCTACTGGGACTTTGCCTGTGAGGCTGTGAGGACGTGTATATGGTGTCTGTGGTATAACCAGGATGGGCAAAATTTGGTACAAATTCCACAAAAAGTGGACTATAGCAACCAGGACATTGCGTGTGTCAATAGAAGTTGAAAGGGCTTAGGAGAAATTTTTAGGATTATTTGCCAACTAGGAAAAGTAAGCACTAAAGGTAAGCAAAACCGAAAATTTAAGATGGAGGCATTTTGCTAGCTTTATCTGTAGTGTGTAAGACAATGGAGTCTGAAATATGGCTCCTTATCTTAGGCTCCACTGTCTTTTATTTGGCACGAATAGAGTCCTTATAGTAAATTAGCAAAACACCGGTGAAGCAAAATTCTAAATTTTGTTTCTCTGTACTAAATACATATTGGTTACTTAGGTGTTTCGGAGAGTAATAAAATGACACCAACCCTTGGTCAAATAATTTTTGGGGCAGACATACCTCTTGAAGTTACTGTTTCCTTCCTGTTACCTTGAATGATTTCCTTCTTAGCCCCTCTAAACAAGGTATTATTGTCCTTTGAACTTACCCTTACTATTTTTTTTGGGGGGATTAGTATAATTTTCTCTCTAGAGACTTTTGAGTCGAAATCCCAAGAGTTAAGAAGCTTCTCAGATACTCAAGTCTTTATGCCTATCAGCAATAGTCGTTCTATATGACTAGCACTCGTATTTTACTCTTCAGACAATAAGTGGTGCTTGAGTTCAGAGGGAATGAGGAAAAAGGACAAAAGCCCAGGAAGTAGAAAGAAGTCAGATAGTTGTCATAAGGAAAAAGAGAGAACAGACTGAGTTCTGAGAACTGACACAAGAAATGCCGTCACAAGAGAGAACTCAATGGAGAAAAAACCTTAGAAAAAATGGAGATCAGGGAAAACCAGGGAAACGTCATTGCCAAACTGAGTGTCGTGGTTTGGAAGATTAGGAAGACTATGCGTGGACGCAGAGGCACAGGTGTGCCACAGAAGATGTGCTATTAACTCAAGCGGCAGGCATTGTGATAGAGGAATAGGAGAATAGACAAATTAATATTAATCCCTATTCATGTGATGTTTGTGCTCCCAGTTTGTGAGAAATTTTTTGTCTACAAAAACTGCATATGTGCTAATCAATAAAGAGGAAAGGACAAAAGACAGCTCCTAAATTACAATGCTAGGTCAATATCATATTATTCATGACTAAACTACTACAAAAGAGGTATTACTTTAGACTAGATAAGCAGATCTAAATAATAACTTTTATTTATATCTGTTAAAATAAGTAATCCTACAAATCCCTTAAGCAAGTCCCTAACTACCTATCCAACAAACTCAGGGTAACCGCCCCAATAAGTGTGACAGGAACCTAGGCTATCAATTCCTATAATGTCCCTTCCCTAAGCACTAACGAGCCCTCAGATAGTGCCACTGAACCTACACATATACACAACTATATCACAAAACGCACACCCCTCAGCGCAACGGACAAAGACAAGCAAAAACATAGAATGGACAAGAAAAAAGTATGGACTAGGAAGAGCATATAGTATAATGATCATAGCATTATATCCAATAGGGTCTAGTATGCAACTGATTATTATACTTCAAAGCGTTTCTCCCCAATAGTAGGGTTCATCAGGAAGAATAGTAATAACCCCAAGGTAACCTGAGAAAACCTGACAATAGAGAAACTAATAATTTGTAAAGGATGTTCAAATGGTTATGTCTCTTGATAGTTCTGGGGTGCAGTGACGCATAGATCTGTGGAAAAATACCATTTTGATGAATATGTAGGATAAGGATAACGAACTGCCCATGCAAGATAGAGGCTCAGGTGATACTCAGTTAGCCAATTGTTGGATAACTTTTTGGTCTACCATGATTTTGTGTGACATGCAAAAACATTACATTGGGTAAACATTATTAAAGATTATTACATTTCCACTGTGAACACTGCTTTGATTACATCGCTTAACCTATTTGGTGTTGGGCTTGAATCTTATGATTCGATTGACATTATTTTATGCATTAAAGGTGTGTTCACCTTTTGTAATGTGATTGTATATTGCTAGGACCTCTTGGACACCAACAATCTTGAGAATAAAGGCTATGAAGCTCTTGAGCACTGCTATGTCCCTTTTACAATTTTTTTCTCTCACAGCAGCACCCAAGCTACCTGTCTTGCAGAGAACTGCGGCACAGTCTTAAAGGGGTTTTCCAAAACTTTTAAACATCTCCCTGCCACCTCTCACTATGCTTAAATGGAAAATTAACCCATACTTATCTCTCCCATCATCACAGTTCCAGCGCTTCCAGTGTTCAACTTGCCCACCGGAGGATCCCACGGTGAGCCCCGAGTCCGGCACAGTGCCTCATCTTTATTACAGATTAGATGTCATCACAACAGTCTGTATAAGTTGAAGTGAGACTGGGCAGGGGCACCATACAGGTGGTGAAGACAGTGAGGCAAAGTGGGCCCCTAAAATCAACTCCTCTGATGGGCCCTAGGCACCCCAGTCCGACACTGCTGGTCTCTCACTGATAATATCACATTCATGGATCATATGATGTTTCAACCAATCTCTGGTCTCAGTGGTAACATGACTGCATGTACGTCAGGTGACCACAGAGGTCGGTATTGGCTGCAGCTCTGCCAATGAAATTGTATCAACAGAAATGGCTTCAATTTTCATGGCAGTATCAGAATCGGCAATGGGTTGTCTTCTCTGAGTCTCTTTGTAACGGGTGCTGGTAGTGGATCCACTGGACCACCGCAAGCGATGGTGTAAGCCGTACCAGGGGGCGGAAACTAAGTAGAACCCGGTTTTCACCAGAGCCCGCCGCACAGCGGGATGGACTTGCTGCGGTGGAGAACTACCAGGTCGCCCCACTGGCGTGGCTTGCTTGCGGTGGCAGCCAAGGCAGTGCGTGGTACAAAATCGTGAGACGTAGGCGAAGTCGGGGATAGGCAAGAGGTCAGGGCAGGCGGCAAAGGTTCGTGGTCGAGAATCAGGAGCGTAAAGGTTCGGTACACGGAAGAAAGGCTATGAGGCAGAAGACGCTTTCTCTAAAGGCAGTACGGCACTAAAGATCCGGCAAAGGTGACCCGGAAGGAAGGAGGTTAAATAGGGTCACCTGCCAGCCTTTACCAATAATGGGCGTACTGGCCCTTTAAATCCCGAGAGCCGGCGCGCGCGCGCCTAAGGCGCGGGCATGCGCATACCGGCCGGCCAGGAGGACGGGAGGACGCGGGAGCGCAGACAGGTAAGGGGGAAGCCGGGCGAGGGGCTGCAGTACCACTCGTGACAGTACCCCCCCCCCCCCCCCCCCCCTAGGCCTCCCCCTCTTTCGGGTTTCGGGGGAACCTAAACCGAGACCGAGGTCCAGGTTGTTTTCCCTCAGGCTCCCATGATCTCCCCTCCAACCGAATCCCCCCCAAATTCAATCGGGAAAATTGCCGTTTACCCAAAAATCGACTTAAAAGCCAAAAATTCTTTGACCGCAAATATGTTGGAGCACCCCTCAGGAGGGGGGGGCAACTTTTTGGAGAAGGGGTTTAAAAACCACACGGTCTTCAGGGGGGAAAACATAAAAAGAATTTGGGTTCCCGCATGGGGGGTGGGAGTGGACCCTTTACGTTTATTTGGAAATTAATAGGGCTCAGGATTTAAAAGGGGCCCCAAAAGGGGAAGCGGGGCCCAGCTTGTAGTGGGGTTTTTCAACCCTGACATTTTTTGGGGGACACCCAAAACCTTTTCTCCAGGAGACAAGGTTGGGCCGGTCCCTCTTTTCTGTCCCCTGACCCTTTTCAAAAGGGCAGCACACGCTGCGGGATGACGGGGCCCTGCCCCCAAAATCCCCAGATAATTCGGGGCCCAAGGAAATTCTACAGGGGGAAACCCTGGAGGAGGAGGGCAGAGGGGAGAGGGGGGGCGGGGTGCCAGCCATATAAAAAAAGGGAAGGGAGACGCCCTAAACCCCCTGAGTCCAACGAGCTGTATGAAAATTGGCCCAAAGGGTAGGGGGTTTGGGCCCCCTTTCATCCTGGCGGGCAGAAAAAAAATAAAGAAAGTAGTGGCCCAGAATTTGTTTGCCCTTTTCAAACTGGCCTTTTGATTGCGGATGGTAAGACGAAAGAATCTAATTCACCTGCAATCGAGAGCAAAGTGCGTGCCAGAAATTGGACCAAAACTGCACCCCACATCAAAAAACCGTGTGCTGGGGCAAAACCGGGGAAAGGGGAAACCCCGTGAAAAAAAAAAAAAGGGGGGAAAGCCGTGGTGCGGAAGAATTTTCGGGCAGTGGGACGAAGTGCGACATTTCGAAAACCTACCCCTTTAATGACTCAATCACGGTTTACCCAAGAGGATGGAAGGTCGGTGAGGGAAATCCATCGCCACAGGGGTCCAGGGAAAGTACTGGGCATAGGCAGGGGTCGCAGCACCCCGGGAAAAGGACTGTGGGGGGCCCTTTAAATTCCCCGGGCCCACAAGTAGCACAGGCACCCAAACGAAGTCCTTAATATCTTTAGCCGGGCCCCGGGGCCACCAGTAGAACCGAGAGAAAAAATTGGAACGATTTTCCCGGGGCCCCAGGAGTCCTGCCTCAAAGAGAAATTTTCCCCCAAATTTCATTTTTCCCTCCGCCACGAGGGGCCGAACGTGGGTTTTTGCCGGGGGTATCTGCCAAGGAGGCAGGTGTGCTTGGAAGGCTTTTCCAGGGTATAATGTGTTGGGGCTGCGGGGCCCCCTCCTTAAATTGTAAAAATCCCGAGAGAGAGCTTCCCCCCTTTGATTTTTCCTTTTCGGTGGGCAAAAAATGGACCCGGGAAAAGTTAAATCTTGAAAAAAAAAAAGACCCCCGTGTTTCCCCGTGATTGAGGCCGGGGCCGACTGGAGTTTCTGAAGGTTTTTGTGATCCTATATACCTCAAAAGGATGCGAGCTCCCTCCAGGAGATGCCCCCAACTCCCCGGGGCCATCTTGATAGCGAGTAATTCTGGCCCCCCAATAGCATATTCCCTTTCCTCCGCCGCCGGAAGGCCCTTGGAGAAAAACCCCGCGGGTGATGGTTTTCACCTTGGGCCCTTTTTTGGATTTAGGACAGCCCCGGGCCCCCACCGAAGAGGCATCCACCTCCAGAGAAAAAAGGCTTTCATGGTCAGGGCGTGAAAAAATGGTGGGGAAAAAAAAGGGTGACTTAAAAACCCGAGAAGGCTCTTTCGGCCGGGTGGGGGCCAACATTTGGGAAAACCTTTTTTCCCTGGTAAAGAGAAAATTTGGACCCCCAGTGTAAAGAAGGGGGTTTTAAAAAACTGCCGATGAAATTTTGGAAAACCCCAAAAAAACTTTTTGTATGGCTCGGAGCCCAAACCCGGTGGGGCCATTGCAGGATAGCAGCCCAGTTTTTTGGGGCCCAAATTTGCGGGCCCCTCGGTCGGAGCCCGATGTAACCGGGGAAAAAGGCCCAGACTGGTTTGATGGAAAAAGCATTTTTTTAAATTTTGGGCAAAAGGGCGGTTGCTGCAAAGGGCGTTGCAGGATTGGCGCACCTGTGCTAGATGGGTCCGGAGGTCAGGGGAAAAAACCCAAAGGGATTTTCGTCCGGGAAAAACGATGACACACTTGTAGAGAGGTCCCTAAAATTTTCTTTTACAAAACTCCTGAAAAACCGGGGGGAGCATTGCACAGACCGAAGGGGCATTCTGTTTACTAAAAGTGACCGTCGCGAGTTTTAAACGCCGTTTTCCCAATTTCATCTCCCCACGGTTTCCGGGATGGGGAAAGTTGCCCCGCGCAGGCCCAAAATTGGAAAAAAACCTTGGCTCCCTGTAGACGGTCAAAAAAAAAAGGTTCTGAAATTTAGTGGCAAACGGATACCGGTTTTTTTAGGTTTAAACTGGTTCAGCCCCCGGGAGTCGAGGGGAAGGGACGGAGAGAACCATCCCTTCCCTTTTGTACAAAGAAAAAACCACTCCGGCGGGTTTATGAGGAAATTGGTTTTAAAACCCTTTTGAAGGGTTTTCACGGATTTTAGTCCGACATGGGCCGAAATCTTGGTTAGAAAAAAAAAAAAAACGGGGAAACTCTAAAACCCCCAGGAGGGCTGGTCCCAGGAAGGAGGTCAATTTGGGACGGGCAGGGGGCGATGAGGAGGAAGGGGGTTCGGGCCCGTTTTTTCCCAAAAGATGTTCCCCGTGCCCCGGGATTCAGGGGGGAAGACCCGGCAAAGGAAAACCCGTAAACTGGTGAGGTGGGAATGGCCCCAATGGCCCCGGAACTGAGGAAAAGGACTCGGAGTCGGAACCCCGCGGGAGAACCTCCCCCGGGTTTTCCCCGTCGAGGGTCGGGGGAAGGAGGGTTAGCCACGGAAGACCCCAAAAGGGTTTCTGAGGAGACCGGGGGGGACGTAAAAGGGGAAAATTCCTCCCTTTTGTAAGGCCCCCCCGGGGGAGGGACCAAAGGCTTTGGGCAAATTTTCCGAATTTGGGCCCCAAATAAGGGAGCCCCCACTACTCACGGGGGGATATCCCCCCAAAAGGGGTTCTCCAGAAGGGGGCACCGGGAAAGGGGTTTTGGGCACCCCGGGGGGGGTTAATAAAGTTCCCGGGGGATCCAGATTTTTAGAAAGGCGGGGCCCCGAAAAACGAGTCCGGAAACCCAAAAGAAACCCTTTAAAACCCCCAGATTAAAAGGGGGTGGAAAGAAGTGTTCACACCCAGGGACGCCTCTCCCACATAAACCCAGGGGCCCGGGGGTTTTCCCCGGCCCTGGGGCGAAGCGGGCAAACCCTTCGAAAAATGGAAGCCGGGGTTTGGCACAGTAAAAGGGACAATTTTTCTGCCCCACGGCGGGAAAAGTCCTGTTTTGGACAGAGTGTCCGGGGCCACCCGCCATGGGTTTTTTCCCCTGGTTGGGGCGGGAAATGGCAGCTGTGGGCTTTTGGGAAAACCGGGGGCCAGGCGAGGCAAAAGGCGTGGTCGGGGATCACGTTTCCCCAGCGTAGTTCCTCTTGCCGCTCGGCGAAGGAACATCCCATTCGAGTGGGTTGGGGATCAGTTCGCTTTGGGAGGGCGGGAATTTTCAGGCTAAAAGTCCTTAAACCTGGGACAAGCCCCTTTTTTAAAGTGGCACATAGACGGCGTGTTCCAGGTTTTGCTTGCCCCCCAGGGTCCGAAAAAAGAACGGTACTCGTCGACCCCGGGGGTCACCCTGGCGAAGATTCAGTAGAGCGGTCTCTGCAGAGGGTGCCCGTGCCAGTCTTCCCAAAACCCCGCGGAACCTGAGAAAGGGAAAACCCGTAGGTCTGTCGTCACCGGATCGCCCCGGTCCCCGAGCGGGGTGGGCCCCAAACCCAAGGGCCCTTTCCGGGCAGCAGAAGACACGAAAGGGCCCCTTAGAAAAAGTTTGTGGGAATTGACCAGCCAATTTAAATTTAAAAATGCATAGAGCACTGGGTAAAAAAAACCCCTGCACAGTTTGGGTCCCCCTTTAAACTTGCGGGTAGTGAAAAAGCAGCCTAGAAAATCCCGGGGACTGGCGGGGGGGTCGCCACGGGGGAGGAGTCGGGGCTGTTGGGTTTGCCAGGGCTGCTGCGCATGGCGGGCAACTGGTTCAGTGCTGGGGGTTTTTGCCAAGTTGTTGTGATGGGTGAGCCACTATCGCCGTGAGAAACCGGTTCAGGGCCCAAAGGGACCTTGGCGGGGTCCATGGCCGGAAACTTTCTGTAACGGGTGCTGGTAGTGGATCCACTGGACCACCGCAAGCGATGGGTAAGCCGTACCAGGGGGCGGAATCTAAAATAAACCCCCGGTTTTTACCAGAGCCCCCCGAAAACGGGGAAAGGACTTTCTGCGGCGGAAAACTACCAGGGCGCCCCCCCTGGCGTTGGGTTGCTTCGGTGGGGAGCCCAAGGGAGTTTCGTGGTACAAAATCGTGAGACATAGGCGAAATGGGGACAGGCAAAGGTCAGGGAGGGGGGCAAAGGTTCGTGGTCCCAGAAAAGGAGGGTAAAGGTTTGGTACACCCGGGAAAAAGGCTATGAGGCGAAGACGCTTTCTCAAAAAGGGAGTACGGCACAAAGATCCCGGGAAAGGGACCCGGAATGGAAGGAGGTTTAAAAATTTGGTTTACCCCGCCCCGCCTTTACCAAAAATGGGCGTTTCTGGCCCCTTTTAAAACCACGAGGTCCGGGGGGGCAAAGCGGGATACCGGCCGGGCAGGAGGACGGGGGGAAACGGGAGGCCCGTCAGGGTTTAAAGGGGGAAGCCGGGACCCGGGCCCGTGGGGCTGGGAGTCGCCGCCCGGGCCCCACGGGCGGCAGCCGATGGCCCCCAGCCCGGGCGAGGGGTGCGGGAACCCCCCGTGCACTCTTTTTATGCCTTTAAACCAAAAATATGGACATTTGCAAGTCGGCGCGGGAACATCAGAGAACAAAAAATCTTCAAAAAAATTTCTGTAGAAACAAAAATTGGGGGTGATAGGTTTTAACCAGGAATGTTTTATTGTATTCATTTGGGGCCCCCTTATCCATGTGGAAGCCACTCTCAACCAAATTTTGGTATGAATCCCTCTTTCCCGATTTAAAACATCCCCACATGCCAAAGGTCTTTCCCCAAAGGGAAAGGATTTAGGGGGATAATTGGGGCCCTGTTTAATGGCTAGAAATGTCAAAAATTTGGTTAGAAGAGCATAACCCAAAAAACTTAGCCCCAAATTTAGCTCTGTAGGGCCACCCTTTATTGGGCTTTTTCGTTCTTGGATCCTCCCCCAAAATACTCTTTCCCGAAATTTGGGATGCAGTAAGGGACGGTTCAGATAACCCGGACAATCTTTCCAACTTTATTGGTCGCTTCCACCGGGTTAAACCGCTGTTCCCTTTTTTGGGTTTCTTGGGAAAATTAGCCCGGTGGTCATAGAAAAAAGGAAATTAAATTTGCTCTTTCCCTTTTTTATCTTGATGGCAGGTAATATTTTGTTTTGTTGCCCGCTGCTTTTTCCAGGCCGTTTGAAGAACAGAAAAAAGATGGACCCAGTAGTTGTTAGAACAGAACTCAATGACAATGGCGTACAAAAGGGATAGGAATCATTTGGGAAACCCCAAATTTTTTGGTATTTTTTTTTAAACTTTAAAAAAAAGCAAACCCTTTTAAAAAGCATTTCAAAAAAAATTTTATTTGAACCCGGCCCCTGGGCCCCGTAAAAAATTTTGATTTATTGTATTTCCTTAACTACAAATTCAGCTATTTCCAATCTTCCTACTGCATGTCTTTTTTACTTATAATTAATAGCTGTAATTAAACATTGACAAAGGTTACATTCCATGATAAAAATGAATGTAGTCAGAAAAAAATGTATTTCATCTGTAGAATATATTTTTCTATACTGCTGTAACAAATCGTTGATTGTACATGTAGAACTCTAGTGAGAATGTGGTCAGTCTATAGTACACAATAAACTGGCATTTAACCTTGGAGCAAGATAGAGATTTATTTTGCCTTTGTTGGTGATAATCTGTTTATTCTTCACTTGAAACATTAAAGGCATTAAGGACTACAGGCGGCTAAACTGGTTATAGAGCGGTGAAAGGAAGATCAAATTTAATTACCTCAAGCACATGGAAATTTTTATCACTAGTTCGGAAAGAGGAAAGGAATGATTATTTATTCATGAACTGCTATTCTAATAAAAAAGTGCCTCTGCTGTTCTGTAACTTTTTCTGTTCCTTGTCATCGCTGCCATATGGTACCAAAAATGCAAAAAATTGTGTAAAAAAATCATCATTCTGTTAGCTCTTTCTTGAAATAAGTCTTTGTTGAAGATGATTTTTGTTATGTAATTGTAATAAAATAAAAAACCACATGCTGTTACTAAATTCATTTCAGTAAAAAAAAAAAAAAAACACTGTTTTCCATAGGACTGGGCATTATAGTTCACATTTCCTGCCTTCTGAGAGCCCGTCTTGCAATGTAGCAGATTAAGGGCACAAGTTTTACGTTCAAATTAACCAGTTTTGGGTACATATAATGTATTAAAAAAAACTTTAAAAATACATTTTTGGGGTGTGAAAAAAACAGTATTTACACTTTTTTTGTTGTTTACTTTTTTTGGGGAGGGTGACTACTGTGTATGAATGACGTGTTAACTTAATTTTGCAGGCCAGTCGGATTATGACCATTGCACATTTTATATTTTACTAATTTTGTGCAATAAAAACCTTTTATAAATTATATATTTTTGTGTCACTGTATTCTGAAAGACATAACTTTGAGATGATAACTTTATCTTTAATGTAATTATACAGAAATGTGCTCGGCAGACATGACAGGACGGTTCAAGTCTGCTACCAAGTCAGTAATTCTAAGGGTATGTTCACACGGCGTATTGCATGCACCACAATACGCCAGGTGTTTTAAAAATACTTTAAATGAACGTACTTCTAAAGAGCGGGGTAGGGGAGTGAGGGACGGACCCATTCACTTCAATATAAATGCCGAGAAGAAGTGACGTAATTTATAGCTCTCTATGACAGCTATGAATTACTGTAATTGCGTGGAGCATTTTGGGCGTAGTGAAGCGCAATTACACCCCGAAATACGCCCCGCAATTATGACATGTCAATATAATCTAAAGGTTAAAGTTTTTTTCAATAGACTGAGAAGCAAGATTCATCCTGCCTAAAAGACAAAGCAATATTGCGAGATAGGGAAGGCATACCAACCAGAAGAATGTTGTAAATGGTGCAAGTCAAGGTAGGAAAAATTCCTCCAAATCGTAAGATAGTAATTGACTGCACTCAAAACTTTATGATGCAAAGAAAATTCATTTATTCATATATTCTTGTAGTATTCACCGGCTCTAAAATTCAAGACAAAAAAACAGGTGACTTGACATAATCATGACGTTTCGGTCGGCAAAGACCTTTATCAAATAGTCACTAGGGATAAAACCTACAAAAGTAAATATAAATATAAATATAATGGAGCGCAAAAGATAAACATATCAAAAATAGAAGTACTATTTACAAATAATTTATATACAAAAGTCTACCCTTAACATAATGTATGGTGGCTATAGTGTGTGCATATACAGATACTATGTGTCAAAAACAATATATAGTGTGAAAAATATACATAAATATATATACACACATATATATATACATAGGATATAGTAACTTAAAAAAGGGACGAACACAAGAAAACCAAAAGAACAAAAAGCAAAAAGCAACATATATAATTCTCATATGAAACCGTTGCATAGTGGCAAAAAAGGAGTGCACACATACCTTTGTATGTGTAACATGAGGATAGAATAGTGAAGAAATCAGGCGATACCTTTTAGAGGCTAACTGAGTATATTTGATAGTGAGCTTTCGAGAGGACTAGCTCTCTTCTTCAGACTGATGTTATACAACAAACTGAAAATACACCGACTTTTTATACACACAAGACATGGATCTTCAAAGGATCTTAGAATTCTTAAAAATAACAAAATGCGAAATATAGGTACAGCAGTTATTTACAACCTGTCAAGAATTAAACAGTCTGGAAACTTGTGAGGCGTGACGGGAGTGATCAGTAATTATTTCTCTTATCTATGTGCAATCAGGGGAGATTTGTTGCACTCACAGTTCACACATAGCTTGACATGAAGCTGGCATGAATATTTAACCCATTTTGCAGAGTTTTAAATTTTTGCATTAATTTATATTCCCATTCCTTCGTCTCCCTTTGAGTCTTAAAATCTCCCATTAGGGGGGCGTGGCTAGCAATGGCTGAGTGAGGAAGTGCCTGCCTGAGCTGCTCGTCCAAGTCTTTCACTACCCGGCTTTTTGAGGGCAGATAATGGGGAAATCTACTAGAAAACAGAGAGCCAAGTCTGTCCCCCGTTCGGGCCAGTCCCAGGGGGACATAGAAGCTTTTTTTTCACCTGCACGGCCGTCTTCTGCTGCGGGGAGGCCAGGACCTGCTGACCCTGAAGATGGCCGCGGCCTCATGAAGAGCCAGCACACCGTGACTGCCAGGGAAGTTCAGCGTGGCTCCTTCACAGGATCGCCTGGCAGGGGATTCCCAGAGCAGCTAAACCAGCGAGAGTCTCGAAGTAAGTCAGCGGC